>JASCZW010006147.1:0-109012 GCA_034211315.2 Aedes japonicus | reverse complement strand
ACCTTCAATACGACCGTCAGCAAAAAGACATGCGAATTATGATCTCCTGTCACCACGTTGGAACAAATACTTGGGACTGAACTAGAAAGAGAATTACCAGAGTCCAGTGCACCACCAGGAACGGGTGCGGTTTCAGGAATAAGAGACAAGTCAGATGTAGCAATGTAAGAGGAACCAGAACCAGGGAAACCGGGATGTAGAAGAGTGTGATGCTTTTTGGAGCAAGTTCTGCAACGAAACTTGAGGGACAATCGCGCGCCAAGTGATTTCGCCCCAAGCAATTGCTGCAAAGCCGTTTGGAATTTGTATACTGCAGCCGTTCGTCCACAGGCAGTCCGTTGAATGTTGGACATCGCGAAATGTAGTGTTGTTCGTTGCAAACCATGCAATTGGGAATGAACCCTTCAGACGCCGCGTTGACCGAAACCTTCACCGCATGAGATTTGAAAGTATTAGTGGATGATGGGGCACTTGAAGTCGCTAATTGTTGGTCCACCGAAACCGCATCCAACACCCGAGTCTGCTTCTTCAGAAACTCGATCAGAACCGTAAAGGAAGGCTCTTCTACGCCTGATGCATGCTCCTCCCAATGCTTTTGGCTGACGTCATCAAGCTTCGATACCACCAGGTGTGTTAACATCGCTCCCCATCCACACGTCCGTTCTCCTAGCTGGTCCAAAATTTTTGTGTTCCGTTCGAAGCAATCGATGAGTTCGTGGATACCAGTCGCCGACTCCTTTCGTATCTTGGGGTACTCGAACAGCGCGTTTAGATGCCGCTTCATCAGAAGATATTTATTCGAAAACCGCGCTACCAACCCGTCCCAAGCAACCCTGTAATTTGCATCGCTCATAGGAAAAGAATCGACCAGTTTAAGAGCATCACCCTTCAAAGAGGCCCGAAGATAGTGAAACTTCTGAATATTGCTAAGTTCAGGAGAAGAATCAATTAGGGCCTTGAAAGTGTCATGGAACGCAAGCCATTTTTCGTACTGGCCATCAAATTCTGGCAGATTGATTTGCGGAAGACGTACATACGTGTGTACATTTGTTGTATCACCTGCTAAAGCAGGGAGAGAAACGTTCTGGCTATTGGCATGCGATATTTCCCGTGGCAACTTGGCTTCCAACCCTGCCCTTACCTCAAAATACTTCTCCTCGAACTCTGCTCTCACTTGTCGATGTTGCTCGTTTTGCTCCTGATATTCGTCGGCACTCTCAATCTCGGTTTGGATCTCCTCGAAATCATCCCATTTCGCTTCGAGTTTTTCCAAACGGACCTTGATCTGGAATTCGTTTGGTGCTTCTGTGTTCTGCATGAACGCCTCTGTGCGGTTAAGAAAGTCGACGATGCTGTCTCGAATGTGAATCTTCTGGCTTGAGTTTCTTTCCTCCCATGATGTCAAGCCAATCGTTGATCGCAGCAGTAATTCAGATGGACAAGTAAGTAGGTGGACACTGCAAGACACAAAGCGAAGCACCTCTTGCGGAAGAAATATAGTGGGTTGGACAGGTACTCACCATGTGAACCTGTCAAACAGGCCTTGTATTTCTATAATTTCTCCGCAAACAGCAAATATGACCTTAATCTCCCGTAGCAAAAACACCAACGACACACCAACGAGTCCAAGCGACCATGCAAGGCGAAGGTTCTGCAAATAATATACACCAGCAAAGCACCTTTCACACTATACGGTGGGTTGTCGGACAGGTACTCACCTTGTGAGCCTGTTCAACAGGCCTTGTATAGTAATTTAATCTGGAAACTGCTCTCTACTCAATCCAAAGAAGACTCACTCGTAGTAAGGACTAGGGTAATGCAGGGCTCAGCACTCAAATGAATCAATACGAACCAATTTCAAAGGCTTTATTCGACGCACAAAAATTCTGCTTCGGTCCGTTACTCCAGGAACACCAATTGACTCGACAGATGAACTTCGTACCACGCCTTCCCTCGTCAGGGAGCGATAGACCACCAAGTCCAGAAGCGTAGAAGTGTAGCAGCAGTACCGGAGAAATGGGACAAAATTCGACCAGGTAGGGATGAAAGTAGAAAATTGAATGTTGGACAGTTACTCACCTTGTGAGCCTGTCAATCAGGCCTTGTACTTTCAATTCCAACTGGCTTTTAATTACTTCCAATGGCGCCAACCTCCAACCCAATAATTGAAGCGTGATGGCTGCTTACAATTAATCTCGAACAATCGTGGTAATTATGGCGACACCAATTGTAGTCACGATTCCTCTAGTATGGCGCGGGTCCCTTTGTCACTGATTGCGAATGATGGCCGCACCTGTGCGCCGTCGCTTCCAGAAACGCAATCCTGGTCACGGCACCAATGTTGTGACCTTACCGTAGGCGTTGTAATCGTTAATTCCACCTGCACGATCTTCTGCTCCTCACAACTGACGGTTCAGTTGTGCCCCAGTTTCTCCTATTTCCTTGCAGGCACAACGGCGACGATAATGGCTACAACGGCGACGACGACGGTGACGATATCATTCAGGTAAGCAATCAGACAGGTAAGTACACTACTTTTACACTTAAACTACACTTTATTCAGTTCAAACACCTTTATTCTTTTACTACACAAGGTCTACAATACGTTCTTTATTCAACTATTTCATATTAAATATTTATTTCTGGTCGATCTTAATGTTACGAACGTTGGACTTGAACTAACTACAAAAACGATTCCCTTTCTTCATATAGGTTCGTAAACAACATAAAACATAGAAAAAAAAGGGGCAAGAAATTTTCAGTGTCGAGTGAGGTTTGCATCTCATTTCCTGATTGACGTTTGAGTCGACCTATATCTCATCCCTTCTTCTCATTCTCCGCATTCTCTTTCTCACCTTGCTCACTCAGATTTAGCTGTCAACAACGGCTCATTAGGCGGCGCACACCTTCTTCGTCCATCGTCCATTCGTCCATAGCTATCTTATTCCACCAGGTCTTCATCTGATTGATGTCTTTGACAACCTTTCCCTGTGCCTTGAGTCTCCTCTTCATGATTGCCCAGTATTTCTCAATAGGGCGGAACTGGGGGCAGTTCGGTGGGTTAAGGTTTTTCGGAACAACCTGGACCCCTTTCTCTGCATACTATTCTTGAACGACTTTGCTGTAATGACAGCTTGCCAAATCTGGCCAAAACATTACGGGATGGTCGTGGGATCGAATGAACGGCAAAATTTGTTTTTGGAGACACTATTTTTGGTATAGGTCCGACGTCATTGTCTTATTTGTAACGAAAACTTTCGTTTTTTTTGCCACAGCTGCAAATGCCCTGCCAAATCATGAATTTTCGTGCAAATTTGTCGGCAAAACAAATTTAAATTTGGCTGGAACATCCCCCCGAGCCGTTGCCAAGTAAAGTTTTTGACCTGGGATTTGCCCGAAGTCAGCCTTGACATAGGTTTCATCGTCCATCAGAAGACACCCGTCGAACTTGGTCAGCTCCTGGTCGTATAGCTTCCGAGCACGGATTTTGGCCACACTATTCTGTTTTATGGTCCGATTTGGCTGTTTACTAGCTCGATACGACTTGATTCCTTCCCGGAGTCGAGTTCTCCTCACGGTACTATGGGCAGCACCGAATTTTCTGGCCAAATCACGGTCCGACAGATTGGGATTCCTCTTAATCGTCTTCAAAATCTTACAACACAGTTTCCGGTCGACAGTTCCACTCCGACGATTGGCTTGAGGCTTTCGAATCGTCGTCAATGTTTCCTTATACCGTTTGATAACGCGCCATACGGTATTTCTGGGCAATTTCAGCTGTTTAGCTAGCCTAGATACAGACCACAATGGATTTTCCAAATAACTGTGCACAATTTTTTCCCTTCTATCGGCTTCCATGTTGATTGTTCACAAGGTACAGTCAATTTGCGGAATGTCAAAAATACATACGTGAAGCTGACAAAATTCCCGACACGTGAGCGCCAAGAACTTCCAAATCCGTCCACCAGGAGCGCCACAAAAAGCAAAAGTTTGTTCCAATTCTAAATGAAGCAAGCCTTAACTATATAAGTTTTATTTTATGAACTAAATTTCATATAATTTTTTGAAATGACGTATATTTATTTAGGAGGTACAGATAACTTGAGAATCACAACAATATTTCAGCAGCAGTGTAGTTGGTAAGGCACATGATATCACACGTTTGTTACATTCTGGTCACATATAAGCTATGTTAATCATCAGATTTTGCATCGATTGAATCAAAACGTTACTATGCAACTAGTACAAAGCGCGTTCAGTTATTCAGTAACAAGAATATTCAGATGGTGCAAAAATGAAACTATCGCTTGTTTTTTTTTTTTGTCACACTGCAATCTATGTTCATCTACAATATTGTTTCAGTGTAACAGTGTAGCTCGATCGCATTGACGTTTGAAAGTAAACAAGCTTTGACCTAAACATCACAGTGACAAGATAGTTCCAGTAAACAGTTTGTTTCTGAATCGGAGAGCATAATGTCGTTCTGCATCGTGCAAACGCGAACATCAAAAAGGGCAAGGCTTTCCTTAACTGTCGGGCCGGCACATTGGATGCAGGATAAATCCGTTTATTGGCCACCTAAAAACTTGGTATCGCTCTCCAAAAACGACGATTCGATACCGGACAAACAAACATGGAAGAAACAGAACTGTAAGCTGGTCGGACGTGCACAAAACTATCAACAGGCGGAAGAAATAGTTGGTATGTTGGATAATAGAACCGATTCCGAGGATGCTTTACAAATGGATCGGGGGACACGCACAAACCCAGCAAAAAAGCGACCAAAGTTCCAATCGAAGAGTTATGAATTGGTAAGCATGCTAACAAAAGTAGAATGGTGGGTTTATTCATTTATTTATTTATTTATTTAAATTTAAGGCTCCCCTAGCTCCTGAAGCTCTCGATGACTTGAATTCTCCCGGCCCATCTCGCCACGTAAACATGGATCCACCATGTTCCAAAGGTAAATCAGCACCAACAATCAAAACTGGTCGAATCATTCCGGTCCAAGAGCCTGTGGACATGGGGTCTGTACCATTAAGTCTACAGACGAATACTCCTCTCGCTGTTCCAAATTCTCTGACACACCAAACCATCAAACCAATGGCAACTGATCCAATGGTTTTGCATGTCAAAGCAGCTCATATGAATTCATTCCAGCACACCAACTTGACCGAGTACGACCATGCAATCGATAAGGTAAAAATAGCTTCAATAGTTTTTGTGAACGTTGTTAATATTTATGTTTTGTTTTTATAGGTTGCTATGCAAGAGTTGCCGGTGTTCCTGAGTGATGACGGAAAACATTACGCCAAATTGGACAACGGATGCTATATGGAAATATTGAATAGCCAGGCTAGCCATGATCTGCCAGCTGCTGACTATGGTGAACATTCGTCTAATGATCACCAAATCAACCGTGAAGTAACGATCTCAATGGAATTTCGAAAAATCAATGATAGATAGGATGTAATCGAGGGTATTTTGAGTCAATTGATGAATTTCATGGCCAATTTTGATAAATTCATGCAGTTAAGAAAAAACGACGACTACTTTCCATCGAAATGCAAGCAAAACGAGGATTTCTCCGAGTTTGAGGATTTGCCCAAGATTGATTGTGATGATGCATTGAAAGCTTTGGAACAAAGTCCAGGCAATCCCCCGTTTGCGGACAGATATTTCCGATATTTCCATACAATGTATAGTTTGAATGGGAAGCGAGCAAGTGCACCATTCTTTCGACAGCTAATCCGAAAGCTCATGATGCCTGTTGTTTTTCTACCATATTCGTGGAAGGGAAATAAACATACACATGAGGCTGCCTCGTCAAAATCTGGAAAGCATGTTAGTTTCGAAGCATCTTATCCTGAGCTGATTAAGTTCATATATCGTTTGGTGCATGCCGCTGACTTGTCACACACCCGAGAACATAATGAAAAGTTGTTTAAGGATCTTTTGAGGTATAAGAATACTGAATTCAAGCGCTTCCAGCAAGGATATGGAGATTACCGGGCTTCAAGCACAAGAAAAAGGATACTGCCAAAAGTTCTCAAGAACAATGACGCAGAAGAAAAACCACATACTTCCTCAAAGCGCCAGCGTTCATCATCACATGATAGTGAATGTACCGGATCATCGCAGATGTCCGAGAGAATCGGATCAGAAACTTCACTTGAGGAAGACCAGTAATATTGAATTGGATCAGTTGTCTGAAAACAATGGTCCGGTTTGAGAATTAATATTGATAAGAAATCGGAAAGAAATTTAATTTCCTTTTTTACTCTTTTATTTTGTTAATCCTATTACAAATGTACACATTTAGCCAGAATGTGAAATTTACAGTTAATATTCTTTTCTTTTTGATAATAAAAAAAATCATTTGCTCTGTTGTTTTATGAATCATATGGATAAATCACAGAAAATCAGACATAGATACAATGGAATAGACTAGGCGCGCCACATATGGAAATACTCCCAAAAGAGAAACATTTATATTGACTGTTAAATGCATGTTATATCTGTTTGGCTGTGATTGAAAGTTCCATAAATTATTGAAATGAAAACTTCTAAATTATTTGAGTGTGTGAATGAGTGGGAAAAACACTGATTTAGGTAAAGCAACATCCTGACAATCAATTTTAACCACTTTACAAAATATCCCATCTACCGGAAACACCTGCAGGTCTGATGTACATTCCATGTCTGACCCATAAATGTATAATGATGATGAAACAATAGGCTTCAAAAATAAATCTGAGAGATTAACAAGACTGTTTTCTATTATAATGAAATATCATTTGATGAAGCATGCTTGGTAATGTAACTGACTGAAATAATTTTCAAGCTTCTTGTGAAAATCCACTGGTCCACATTCGATTGCGTATCTATACAAAAGTCTGTCATATCAACATATGAGTACAATTCAGAATCATTTTGAATCAATTAATTCAACGGTGCGTTCATTAAGCTAACATTAAAGTTTCTTCGTTTTAAAACTGGAATTTTCTTTGATGTTGTTTTGTGAGATTTGCGGTTAGATGTGTTTGAATTTCGCCTATCCTGCGAGCGACTTGTGCTAATGGCAATTTACCATTTCGAATCAATCGTTTTAAGCCAAATAATTTAGATTCGAAGGGATAAGCATCAAATGTTCCTAGAGGTCCAAATCGTTTGATGTCGTTAACTAAATGGCTTAAATTATGAATATTGCTGCAAATCAACTGCTCCCCGTACAAAACTTTTACACCTTTGAGAAAATCAGTTATTAAGTTCCGTGCAACTTCTAAGTTTTGCATGTTTTGGTTAGGCCTTATGCATATGTTAATTGCACAGTAGAAATTCAGAAAATGATCGAGAATATCTTCGCTCGAGAAGAACTTTTTAAGTACAATTACACTCCAATATAAAAGAAAAGTTCTAAGCTCTGTACCTTTCCGACGTGGTAAATGTTCCAATCCTCCTACCGGCCGCTGAAACTCACGAGGTAGTTTACATGTCTTCAAAAACTTAGATATATCGTCTAATTGTTTTCCCGACCATTTCGCGTTATGGTTGTTCAATGTGCCTGATTTCCAACCGTTCAAAAGCCGTTTAGTTATTCCTAAATCAATCAGATGCAATGAATCACCGATTGGAAAATCATTCACCATATCTAACCCAGCAATCTCTTCAAGCAAACTATCAAATTTGTGATGACCTTCATACACTCTAGAGCGGAAATCCTCGTCATTTCGAAGATTGGCATCAATTTCTGGAAAAATCATTGTTTTGAAGGTGTGAGACTACTCTCCTTCGGTTACGCATTTCAAACAAGAATTCTAACCGTTGTGACCAATCACTCCCAGAAAGATGACAATAAGTTGAGATTTTTAAGATATGTGTTACTGGTTACTGACCTCGAAGCAAAGACCGTGCTGGCGTGTCACAGATAAAACATCGAAGTTTAATGGATAATGTGTTTTCTTTAATTGTGATCCCATTTTTAAGAATGTCATTCAACTCCATAACAAACGGAGATAAAAAAGCATTTACATCCTTTGGCTTTGCTAAGAATAAATAAATAATGTTATATTTTGTATCATAACTAGCTGATCAATAATAAATAATTACACTCTCCACTGAAGATCCCAACTGCCAACGGGGAAATATGCTGGCTCATTTCGTGTACGTTTACAAGGATGGGCCAAAAGGATGTTGTTGAACTTTTGAATGTGGGTAATCCATCGATATTAACGTTCAATGATATTACTTATGGAATGTTGTCATATGCAGTCAATGCGTCCTGGAGAGCTTTATGCAATCCGTAGTGCCAATATTGTCCACCAATATTTTCATCAGCTTTAATGTTGATATTCCATGGTGTGCCGACCAGTGTCCGTGCAACTTTTGGGAAAACACTATCCGGAATATATGATTTAAGAATGCTGAGCAATGAATTTAAAGCCACATGTTTTATCTGATTGTTTATTGACCAATTTTGCAGCTCTTCTCGAAAAGCTAACATATCGTGTTTTTCACAGGTTCATTAGCATCATCATTTTCACTATCCACATCGTCCATATCGTTGCTATATGTTTCAAAAGCTTCAGCGAAATCAATAGTTTGCTTTCGGATTTTGAAAATGTCTTCTCGTTCACTATTATTCATTATTGGGGAACATGAGATAGATTTAGAATTTAGTGCACCTTTTATTATCAGATTACTGGCGTTTGCTTTAATTTTTCTGGCTTCTTGAATTAACGCTTGCTTCTTTTTCGTGAAATTACCATTGCGTTTTATTTTCTTCCACAACTGCCTCGTTTTCTTGGATGAAATTCCTATGATCCATTATCGTTTATCCGATGTCGTTAATAAATGAACATCAATATGCAATATTTGTTGCATAACGGTAAATTTCTGACTTCAAAGATTCTAGTTCTAATGGAACTAAGCAAAAACTATATTGCAACTGAAAAACTTTTGACAGTTTAATAATAAGGTCCCTACTTTATCACTTGGTAACTATTGTGCAACTTTTCATAATTTTTGTTCCCAAATGACAAAAAGATAACCATATTTTAGCCTATGTAACCTAACATAGTACAAGCGTCTTTATTGTAACCATTGTGCAACCAGTTATTATTATTTTAATTTGTAGCATTAGTTTCAAGTGCTACTTGGGTATATGTAAATACAAATAATAGTAACTTACGTTTAGTTTCCTTTATCTCTTTCCTTGGTAGATCACATCAACCGTAGTGGTAGGTCCTATTAAACATGTCCTATAGTTCGTAAATACGTTTGTAACTTTATATTAAATTTAGCTCTTACCGACTATATCAGTTCACAACGGTATACGGTAACAGTGGGTTACAATAGGTCTCGCAATAGTTTTAGGCTAAATTATATAAGATACGTGTATTTTCTTGCTAAACAGTATTTCAGGGAATCAAACTTACCCTATTCTAATTGAAATGCAACTTAAGCACTATTAATAGAATTAAGCTAAATTGACTTCTACGCAACGCAAATCCTCACTTTCCAAATCAGAAAACGAATTATTGGCTTACTTCACTCTACTTTTGTTGTTCGTGGTTCGTTTGTTTTCTCCTGCATCCCTTCACGCAGATCGTCTTGATATCATCCGTATTGTGTCCTGCGAGCCTGCGAGCGATGTAGACAGTATATAGATAGATGCACGCGCTGGCCAATTGGATTAGGCCAACAATCCCCTAGGGTACGCAAACATCCGGTTGGCTTACTGTTCAACGCGCTGAACGTCCAAGATCGCCAACTTTACCACAGGATGCTCATAAACTCCACTCACTGTTCTTACGGTCGCCGATCGTGTCTGTCCATCTCGGCTGGCCTTTGTATATATGACCCTTCCTTTCGGCCAACAATTTCTTGGTGATTTCGGGTCCGCAATGACAACGACATCTCCGATAGCAATGGGTTTGATTGATTGGAACCACTTAGACCGTCGTGTAATCTCCGGAAGATAATCGTTTACCCAACGTTTCAAATATATGTCTGCTAGAATCTGGGAGGTGCACAGGTTCTGCTTCAGAGCATAACCGCAGTCATCGATGTTGGCTAGGGGTTTTGAACCATTGGAGAAGCCGACCAGGAAGTGGTTAGGGGTAAGAGCTGGACCAGAGTCGTCATCTACAGGAACATGCGTGAGGGGTCGGGAAATGATCACGTTTTTGATCTCGATCAATAGATGCCGTAGAACTTCATCGGTTAAGGTCTTGATACCGCAGACGGCCATTAAATTATGTTTGACGGTTCGTATTAATCGCTCCCAACAACCGCCCATGCGTGGTGCCAATGGAGGGTTGAACATCCACTCGGTCTCCTCGGTCGTGAACTCTTTCGCTATTTTGTCTTGGTTGCTAATTGTCTGAAGCCTTTGTAGCTCTCGATTTGCACCAAAGAAGTTGGTACCTCGATCACTGTAGATCTTGCGAGGTTGGCCACGACGAGCGGCAAAATTTCGGATTGCCATTATGCATGAATCGGTGTTGAGCGAATTGACGCATATGTACTGCTCGGGTGGTCAAGCAGGTTGCCAACATCCCCCAGCGCTTTTCATGTCTTCTACCGACAACAACTTCAATGGGACCGAAGTAGTCAATGCCCGTATGAGCCCGCTAGTCAGCCATAAACGGGATGTTCGGTACAGCTCGCTCGTTCTTACATTTTTGGCAATTCCGACGTACTTGGTTGTAGCATGTACGTAAACGCGCAATTTGATACTTCTGGCGTATCTCGTTAATCACTGTTTCGTGGTTTTGGTGGTGGTACTTACTGTGGTAGTAATGTATTATTAGAGTGGTGCGGTAGTGTTTTCTTGGGAGGATGATCGGATTTTTGGCATCCTCAGTGGCAAATTGGCACGCGGCGATACGTGTCTTCATCCGCATTATCTCTCGACCATCTATCCATGGAGAAAGCTTGTACAGTGTACTTGATTGATGAAGAGGTTTAATTTGTTCTTCCTTGCATTTTAAATTCCTTTGTAGCGAGCGAAATTCTTCCGGGTATCCGTCCTGCTGCGCGATTCGTATCAGTCGCGCTTCAGCTGTACAAAGTTCACTGGTACTCAGAGGTCCCCGGTTTATGGGCTTTTTCTGTGACTGAAGGCGGCAGTTTGTGATGAATCGTAGGACTAACCCCATGACGTGGTGCAATCGCTTCCAGCTAGAGAAGCTTTGAACGCAGATGACCGGTTCCGGAGACGTATGATGGACTAACAGATTTGTCAATAATTCGGTGTCCGTATCGCGTACCGTGTAAAAAGCGACTTTTAGGCATATCAGTCCAAAAAAACTGTTTAAAAACCGTAATAACCGACTCCACTGTATAGTAGATGTACTAGTTATGGCTAAATAGCCAGATTACCGCGTGTTGGTATGGTGTTCCCATAGCCTATATGAGAACACACCATAATAGGAATGAACGGCAATAACTGGTACATGTACCATATATTTACTATTCTAAAAAAATATGATTATTTGATATCTGTAATCCCAAATAGCCACCCCATATGCAGATGGGCACAAAAAATCTTCGATGTTACCATTCTTTCAGCTAAGCTACCTAAGCATTCGGTTCCAACCAACCAACAAAATATTCTTCATGAAGAATGAGCAGCAGCCTATTCTTCATGAAGAATATATTGTTAGGTGATCGCTATCGAACTGCATCGCATCCGAAGAATGCTTCTATGAATCGTGCAAATAAAATATTGAGAGTGAGTGACCTAAGCTTGAATATGTCAAGTGGTAGCACAGCGAATGGCGAAGAAGATGGAAGAGACGAAAAAAAAACCGATGTTACGCCGTTTGCATGACCGATCGGGCTCGATGGTTTCAATGTATGTTCACTGCTGCTTCGACTCTGTGGCGAAGAGCAAACGTGGCGAATGAAGAACGCTTGCGATAATCCGCAACCTTGGTTTTTGATAACAAAATACACTGGAAAAAAAATCAATGGGATATGAAAACGTTGTTGTTAGAAAAACTTTGTTTCCTTAAAAGTGCCCATCTTGTGATGTATGAATGGTTGGTTGGAAACATAATTACCTATATTGAGACAAAATTTCATCGAAATCAAAAATGTTGTTTTTTTTTAAATCGACTTTGAATTTTTTTAAATGAATTTTTTTTTCAGCACATTTGAAAAAAAATCGATAAAAAAAGTTCAGCCCTTTTCAAAAGACAGCCTTGAAATTTTTTGAAGAAACTTAGTATGCAAAGTGGCTTATCTAGCCATGGTCTACACACCCAGGAAGTTTCGTTGTAATCTGAGAGGGTGCTGCCAACTCCGAATACGATTTGGAGCGAAAACCGCCACTTTGGACAATTGGAATGGAAGTATTGTCAGAAACTTAAATCAAGAGCCACCTTTGGTTGGTTCGTATCTGCAAATATTGCGTACTGCCGCTTTCCAATCCTTCGATGGTACCTAAGTCGGTGTATTCCTCTGACTCAAATTCAGCCTGTGGGTCAAAGTTGATTTTACTGACTTTGTTCTACGTCGGTTGGTCATATCGTAAGCTTACCCGTACAGAAATACTCTTAATTTCATCTGGCGTTGAAATGACGAAGAAAGCCATTCCATGACTGTCCAGTGGCGCCGTCAATTCGTCATCGTCGGTCCAGACTTTAACCAGTTTCCCTTGCTCCAAAGGCAGGCCATTGTGAGCCTTGACTGCCAACTTGAAGTGATATTGCGCTCCCGGTCGATAAAACAGAGAAGGTTTAACCAACGATATCTTATATGAATTCAAATACACGGGTATCTCCTGTGTTATGTTAACTGTGGCATCTATACAACAATCGAAACATACTTTACCCATATTAAATATCGCTCAAGAACAAAACTTACTCGTGATAGAATCTGTTACGGCAGCTGTCATTTTAACCAAGGCGTGATCTTTTCCCTCATCCACCTTTACTTTACTACCACTTTCTATGAGTGGAAGTACCACAACCGTATTCCCATTTATGCTCCGAACAACCTCATGGCTAGGTCTTTTACTGTATTCATCCAAATAAAGTCTCACCTGAACCGTTCCTTGCACAGGCTGTCCGAAAGTGTAGTGTGATTCTACGTTCAGCCTTATTTCTCTATTTTTGACCAGCAGGATCTCGGACGGCCAGACTTTAACGGCAAACTTGGGAAGGACGTACTCCATGACTTCAAATGACTGTACTTTCTCGTTGGCAATTGAGTTCTGGAATGGATAGATTGAGTAATGAAAATATTCGCCCTCCAATCGTTCAATTGAATCTTACATCGTTGACGATGACAGTGATGGTCCACGTTCCCAGCACCGGTGCGGCGGCCATTTGATATGATGTTTGGAAAATCCCGTTAGTGAGCTTGGCAGATGTCCAGTGTCGGACGGAATCTCCGTTTTTGTCCTGAATAAGCACCCCGATCGTTTTGATGTGGGTCACGGGCTTCGTCTCGATGTCGACCACCACAACGCGGAACCGCAGCTCATCTCCTGGCTTGTATACCGGTTTGTCAGTTTGAATGAAGATGGATACCGTTTTCTCTTGAATCAACAACTCCACTTCATGATCGACGACAACCTGGCCACCATCGTTGATAGCGGAAAAGGTGCAATCGCTTGTAGGGTCAATGCTTGGAACGGGAATCAATACTTTTCTTCCCGATGTGCGTCCAAGTTGTAATGTACTTGGGGGAATATGATACTCGGTACCATTTGAGCTGATACATTGCAGCGAAAGCTTCAATGTCACGATCTTATTCAACGGATTCACGAAAGCGACCGTGTACGGCCGGTTAGGTCTTACGTTCTTCGAACCGATGATGGATATTCTATGAGGCGAGAAGAGAAAGATCAGTCGTCGTCATAACAAACAGGTCCTTGACAAATCACGCACCCTTCACACCAAACACTTTCCACAACTAAGGCACACCACACAACGAAAATGAAACTATTCATTCTTATTGATCTTCAGGCGATCGAATTTGTGTCTGATCGTGCCGAGCTTGATCAATGGACTGAGCAAGCAATTGTCGGCCTCATGCAGCATGTTAATTCTTATCGTTTACATTGGGGGAATCCCGTTTATTTCAAGAGGTTCGTATCAGTAGAGACGGACGTTGCTGATTGTTCTGACGGCTGGTGTTCTGGATTTGTTCATAATGTTCATCCTTCACAATCGCAGCAAAACCGTACAATGGTAAAACAAACAAAAAATCTAGAATAATATCAGGAATATTGGTAGTCTTTTTCTTGTAATAAATAAATTTTGAAGTAGCACATGTTAACATTATGGAATGTTGATCGCAAGCTATCATGCCAGCTTCTTTATGTTTTGTGTTTGATATGTTATCAGTGGGAATTCCCATCTTTTTTTTCTTTTTTTTTCTTTTACTATACGCTATAATCATTGCACGGTGTCCCGACAGACCGTTATGATAAAAAATAAATGTCCATCAAAATACTTGGTTCAAAGCTCGACTCTTGAGGTAGTTCTGTCCTTCTGAACCAATTCTTTAAAAAATCCCTGAAATCTTAATTTTAGTTTATAGCTAAAAAAAAATTAAAAATCCATATTCAAATTAATTAATATCATCAAAATACCTACATGAACGTCCAATAAGTGATCCGAGTCGATTTCAGCCAGTTTGTATTTATTACCATTATTACAATTATAAATATTTACAAACTGACTTAAGTACGTTGTGTGTATGGCCTAGCATGTGATTTTTTAATTAATTATGAATAAATAATATTTTCTTTAAAAATTGCATTCTTCTACTCATCACCGGTGATCATCAAAGTAGGCTGTTAAACGTTAAAATCTGCCTCTTCGTCATGCTTCAGAAATTGAATGTTTCGTGTGATAAACGTCAGAAAGCCCAAACAGAAAAACAGAAATCTGGTGTGCGTAATCTGTCTTTCGAAGGCATCATCGCTTCGATCGATAACTGAAAGCATAAGAGTTGTTATCCAAAAGTTTCTGCTATATTTTGAATCCAAACAAAACTTTTATCCGTTGGTCATCTGCGGAACATGCCGCGTGGCTTGTGGGGAGTAAAGCTAGGGAGGTAAAAGGATCCCCATGATTCTCAATTACAATCTCCAAAATTCAATTGTCACGCGATTCCAAGGTATGTGCAAATGTGAAATTTTTGTCGCAGCCGGTAGAAGCAATTTTCCAGGTTTTCAAGTTAAGAAACTCAAGCGCGAAAGACCCAGATCCAGTCCAGACACAGAAGATGTTGGCGGATCTAAGGCGGTAGCAATTTGTGAAACTTGCTACAGTAAATACGGAAGAGGAAAAAGGCACCATTGCACTCAGTTCACCCGAATGTCAAATTTGAAAAACATGCTGAAAAAAGGAGACTCCTCGTCGGGGTCGAGTTCTACAGATGCGGCAGTAGCTGACCATATGCATTCGAAGCCAGAAACACCTGGTAAAATTTTTTTTTTTCGAATTTCACCTACTCTTGAAAAAAAAATTCAAGATGGCAAATACATTCTGCGTAATCTTCGTGGGAAACCGACTGTATTCAAGAAGGATACCTCTCATCCAGGACTTTTCAAGAATCTACGTGCAGATTCTCTGTTTAAGTTCAAGGCCGAGAACAATCTGAGTATGAGGAAAACCTTGGGTAATTAGTACTTTATTTAGAACTAAGTGTTTGTTATGCAATCTATTCATTATTTAGGTGTGATAAAAAGTATCGCGCATCGGGAGTAAAGATCGAACCTGGAGTACGGGAGAAATTGGTGGAAAAGAACCGACAGCTTAAGGATTTGTTTAAAGTAGTACAGTTATCTAGTATCATAAGAAAGGTAGGATCTTCGTCGGATGAGGTTGTTGTATATTGCACTGATGTACCTGAGCTGATAAACAGCTTTAAGCGTTCAAGACCAACTGCTGAAGGCGATTTTCTTGTGAAAGTTGGAATTGACGGGGTAGGAGCTTTTTCAAGATCACTTTATCTGTGATTTCCCCACAAACGGAGCATCGGTCTGACAATGACTTCAAGGATGGCGGTGTAAAGAAGCTTTTGAAAACTGCCAAATGTTTGGCAGACAATCCCGATCTTTCGGATTACGTCACGGTAAGCTATTCTACTTAATCTTTAACCAATTTTTTAATAATGTTACGATTATCAGGTTCTGAATAATTTCAAAAACATGTACGCTAAATGTTTTTCTTTCAAACTTGAACATGGTTTTGAAGAAGCAATTGATGGTTTTGCCAGTAGCTGGGAAAAGCTGCAGCTTCCATGTACGTCAAAGTACCATATTTTAAAATATCATATTCCAGAGTTCTGCAGAGACACCGGAAGAGGTCTTGGTTTACATAATGAGCAAGCTTCGGAGTCCATTCATTTGGATTTTGACGAGATTTGGCAGCGGTATAGAGCACCTAAATCATCCCAGATTTACAATGATCGATTACTAAGTGCTGTGATCGTCTATAACAGCAATCACATGTTTTAGCTTTCAATAACGTTTATGCTACAATCAATCTCGGTTTACTTTTCTACAATATATGCATCAGCACTGAATTTATATTTTACCTTTCATTCGATCAAGCATAGAAAGCAATACCTAAACCATACTAGAACCAGTAAGCCATATAAAAAACGTACTTAAGTCAGTTTGGTGAGTTAAGTCAGTTGTAAATATTTATAATTGTAATAACGGTAATAAATACAAACTACTTGAAACAGACTCGGATCACTTATCGGACGTTCATGTAGGTATTTTAATGATATTAATTAATTTGAATATGGATTTTTTTATTTTTTTTAGCTAAAAACTAAAATCAAGATTTCTCGAGATTCCTACTAGGGATTTTTTAAAGAATTGGTCCAGAAGGACAGAACTAGAATCGAGCTATGTACTTGGTTTCCATGGACATTTATTTTTTTATAATAACGGTCTATCGGGGTCTATGCACCGTGCAGAGTGCAAACAGTGTGTGGACTCTATACTGCCTAGTCATATCCCTACTGCTTGCTCAAGTTGTGCTAGAGTATATCACTATAAGTGTACTCCACTGACAAAAGCGGTAGCCAAGCTAGTTAGTGAGAATGATAATGTGCTGTTCAAATGTGGTGATTGTTTGTTAGGCCAGCGTTGTGGATGTATTGCTCCCGACCGTCCAAAAGTTTGAAGAGGAGATGAAGTAGATTTCTTCTCTATCTGATTCGATTAGTGGCGTTCGGGAGCACATTGCTGCTCAAATAAACAACGCGTTAGCTACCGGTATGGATTTATTGGGGAAAAATTTGAATAGTACCTTAGAGAAGGCAATTTTTGAACTTAATAAATCAGTGGGTAAAGAGTTGGAGACTATGAAATGTTCATTTTGTGAATCTAATTCGATCAATAAAGTAGCTGCAATAAATGTAAAGCAAGGTACATCAACTACGGCATCGGAGCCCAGCCTGAATCCCAGAGGCAAAAAGCGTCGAGTTCAGGAAGACTTTAGCGAGACGTCGAATGATGTTTTTATCGAAAGTATTAGTTTCGCGGAGCTGAGCTGCAAGCTACCCGGCGGGTCAAAGTCTGCGGATAATGATCGGCCTTCAGATATGGAGGTTAGCTGCGAATTAAATAAGCAGTCTCGGACAAGCAGCGGGGGCTGTCTAGGATGTGGGGAGACTGAGCAGTTATTTGGACCCTGTTGAGTTTCTTCCAAAAACCCACATATATCCGAAAACAGCGCTGTCAAAGCGAGTTACCCCGCTATAAGGGTAAATGTCCAAGCCTCCACCAACCAGTTAGTCGTTGCGCCTTCCGGCTAAAAAGGCACTCGGTTAGTCTTCCGGCAAAAAGGCACCACGGGTTAGACATTGCGATGTCAGAAAGCCCTTCTACGACAACAGCGGAGTCTGGAGAAATAGGAAGAAGAGTAACGAGCCAATGCGATTGCCCGACGGCAGGGTAGCACACTGCTGCACCTGGAGCTGGGGGACAGAGCGCAAGCGCGCCAGCGGCTGGAGGAAGAGGAGGTGCAAGAGCAGCCCTCCAGTCAACGTGCTCAGCCCGTAAATCATTGACTGGAACAAATTGTATACCAGACAGCGAGTAATCATGTCCCATAACTTGCTTACACCTGCCGAGGTACAGTGCGTCAAGCTAGAAGTGCAAAGGGAGCTGTGGAGGGAAGAGAATGGATCAAGCGATATGTCGAGAACGAGTTCTGTTGGGCTGGATGCATCACTTGCGAGTGAGAGGCGTGAGTCGATTGTAGCGGTAAACGTGTCAACGGACGAGCAGACCGCTCCAGGACCAACAGTGGACCAACAACGACAGCAGCTATTGGGCGAAATAGCTTTTAACATGAACGCAGCAGTAACACAATTCCAAGGGACAGACCCCATGTCTCGACACAGGATACCAAAACTGCAGTATTCCTACCGGTTAACAAGTGCAGTAAGCATTCTCAACGAGGATATCCTGCCACAGTACTTGGAAGCCGTTGAGAACCTTGAGGACCTGCAGTTCATAGTATGCTCTGCAGCTGTGGCTATTGTAAGAACGCTGGGCTTACGGACGTACCCACAAGGAAACGACGGAGGGCACGTACGACCCAACGCACAAAAACCCGCATGGATGATGCGGTTGGAGAGCCGAATCACCATACTACGGACCAAAATTGGTCGGTTAACGCAGTACAAAAGGGGAAACCGATCAGCGAGGCTAGTTTGTCATGTTGCTGAAATTGTCAAGCCCGCAGAACTCCGTGACCTCACTGAAACTAATATTATTGAGGTCCTCGACACCCATGTACAGCGATTGAGTGTTCTTTCAAAACGGATGCGTCGGTATGAAGAAAGTTCGAAGCGAAAGGAGAAAAATCGAATTTTCAACATTAACCACAGGGAGTTTTACAACCGCATCCGAAACAACAAAACAGACTACAACGAAGGACTTCCGGAGATTAACGCAGTGACACAGTTTTGGGCTAATCTATGGGAGAATCCCGTTCAACATACCAGTGATGGGATGTGGTTGCAAGAGGAAGAGGATAGGAGTAATGGAATTGAAAGCATGGTCGCCACCGTATTAACCGCCCAGGATATTCGCGAGGCTACCCGGCATACCAGGAATTGGGCTGCACCAGGACTAGATTTTGTGCACAACTACTGGTATAAGAAGTTCTCCTCAATCCATGGACGAATGGCAGAGTGCTTCAATATGGCACTAGAGGACCCCCAGCGGCTGCCACAATTCATTACTATTGGGGTAACCTATCTTCTTCCCAAGGATCAGAACACGGCTAATCCAGCCAAGTACAGGCCAATAACATGCCTTTCAAGCCTGTACAAAGTGTTTTCGTCAGTAATCAACCGAAAGGTACAAAACCATTGCGATGCGAACAATGTCATGACCGAAGAACAGAAGGGCTGCCGGAAAAACACGCAAGGCTAGGTCAGGCTAGCCAAAAAAGGAGAAACCTGAGCATGGCATACATCGACTACAAAAAAGCGTACGACTCAGTTCCTCACTCGTACCTTATCAAGGCACTACAGTTGTACAAGATAGATAGTGGAATCATCAGGCTATTACAGCATGCTATGGGCATGTGGAGTACATGTCTTCACATTACTGACGGAGCAACGGTGCTAAGATCCAGAACTCTCAGCATAAGAAGGGGAGTTTTCCAAGGCGATAAGCCCGCTGTGGTTTTGCCTTGCGATGAACCCCCTTAGCAGAACACTCAATCAATGCAACTATGGCTACCATTTGAAAAGTGGAGGAAGAGCTACCAATGTTACCCACACCTTCTACATGGACGACTTAAAGCTGTTTGCGGAAACAGTTGGAAAGCTGCACAGACTCTTGCAGTTTGTAACGGTGTTCAGTAACGATATTCGGATAGAGTTTGGAATCGATAAATGTCGAACAGTCAATCTTTTTCGGGGTAAAGTGTCGGATACCGGTAGTTTTCGCATCAACGAACAGGAGGAAATTCGGAATATGGTTGAAGGCAAGTCAATGCAATTGAACGGGATTCGCCATACAACGATCAAGAAGGAGTTGCAGGAAAAGTTCCTGTATCGAGTCAACCGTGTTCTGAGGTCATACCTGTCGGCAAGAAACAAGATAAAAGCGATTAACACGTTTGCCGTGCCCCTGTTGACCTACAGCTTTGGAGTGATACCAAAACTGACTTGGAGGCGATAGAACGAGCAGTACGCCCAAGTAACAATTTTGGTTTTATAAGGGTTCTGAAGAGCCTGAATTAGGCTTCAAGAATGCTATAAAACCATGATAAAACGAGCAATGTTCCTTGGGCGAGTGGCGTTCACTAAGCATCACATGCATCATCCAAAGTCGGCCATCGAAAGAGTCACCCTACCACGTATTGAAGGAGGAAGAGGCGTTACCGATATTCAAGCGCTATGTGTTTCCCAGATTCAGCAGTTGCGGATGTACTTTATTGAAAGCCAGACCCGTCATGAAGTCTACCGTGCTGTTTGTGAAGTAGACCATGGGTTCAGCGCCCTCCATCTGGCGGAGGAGGACTATCAGCTGGGCTGTGACCTAAAAACTATTGACGATAAAGTTGCATCGTGGAAGCTGAAGGAGCTGCATGGGACGCATCCCCATCAGTTGGAACAAGCACTTGTCGACAAAGTAGCGTCCAATACGTGGCTGGTGCGAGGTGACCTCTTCTCAGAGACTGAAGGTTTCATGGTAGCCATCCAGGATCGGGTAATTGCGACGAAGAACTCTCGCAGGTACATATTGCACGAAGAAGTAGAAGACCGTTGTAGAAAGTGCAACGCAGCAGGAGAGACGATCGAACATGTTGTTGCTGGCTGCAAAGCATTGGCAGAAGTAGCGTATCTCGGTCGTCACAACGATGTCGCTTAGATTGTGCACCAACAACTTGCACTGAAGCACAATTTGGTAAACCATTACGTGCCCTACTACAAGTACCTGCCAGACCCGGTTCTGGAAAATAGTTGCGTTAAGCTGTACTGGGATCGCGAAATCCTAACGGATGTACTCATCCGTGCCAATCGCCCTGACATTGTGATCTACGACAGAAGGAAGAAGAGTGTAACTCTCATCGATGTCGCTGTACCGCTGGATCGCAATGTCCATGCAACGTTCTCCACCAAGATTACGAAATACCACGATTTGGCGGAGGAGTTGAGGCAGATGTGGCATTTGGAGGCAGTCCGTATAGTTCCACTAATAATCTCGGCGACCGGAATTGTTCCCCGTACTCTTATACGTTCCCTTAAAGAGTTGGAGCTACGAAAGGAATTGAGCAGCATTCAGAAAGCCTGTAATATTGTCCGGCGGTTCCTGAATCACCATTACTAATCCAACCGAAGCAAACAAATAAGGATGTAAGTTTACAAAACTGACGAATGTAACCACCGAGCCCAACCCCCTTTGGCCCCATGCCCGGGGGTAGGTGAAAGTTTCCAGCTCCATGCTGAGAAGTGAGATGAAATCGGATAATAATAAAACAATTAGGAAAAAAAGCAATGTGACTGAATTCAAGGAAGTTACTCGTTCGGTAATTCTGATCAAACCTGATCAAGTGCAGAACAGAAGAAGCGAGCAGCAACAAGGGCCCGGAAATTGTATTTGCGTCTTTTGCAGCGATTGCAGTTTCGATGGACGATTAGACCTATGTAAAGAAGGACTCAAAAACCCTTCCAGGTCCACAATACTTTACTGCCGTCGTTGAGGAGGATGTGAGCGATGCGGACAGGTCGATTCAAGTGGAGAAATTCGGTCGAAAGGTACTGGTATGGCAAGCAATATGTTCCTGTGGTTTGAAGTCAACCATTTTTTACACTACCGGAACTATAAATGCGGAAATCTATCGATCTGAGTGTCTCCAGAAGAGATTGTTGCCTTTATATAAGAAGCATAGTACACATCCACTGTTTTGGCCGGATTTAGCGTCGGCTCACTATGCTCTCAATTAGCTTGCGGAAAAGGGTATAAATTTCGTTGAGAAAAATATCAATCCACCAAATTGCCCTCAGCTTCGACCCATCGAACGTTACTGGGCAATCGTGAAAAGGGTCTTCAAGAAGACTGGTAAGGCAGCTGGGAACATGCAGGAGTTCAAAAAAATTTGGGCTCAAGCGTCCAAAAAATGCGATGCAACACTTGTCCGGAACTTGATGAAGAGCATTCGATCCAAAGTTCGAAAATTCGCGAAAGAATAACTTAAATTTCATCCGGTCTTCATAATGTTCAAGTTTAACCTCGTACAATAAAGGATCAATTTTTTTTATGGATAAAATATCGGTTTTCAACATAATTTGAAAGAAAGTTTGTGGATAGCTTATTTTCGATACACTCATTATATCTATTTATGTCACATACTCGTTTGCCTCTGAAAATTAGTTTGCCTAGTTCATTTGAAAATTCCAGTAACGAATTGCTTTCATGATCGAACATCAGAATTGATGAAATTGCTGGTGTTATAGCATCTATTATCAATGTTTATAATTTAAATCATTTCGTATATCCTCTTATATCAAAGTGAATATCTATTTAAGTCCCCTAAGGTTGGTAAATAGGATAATGGTTGGGTTTAAGAGGATTCTGAATATTCTCTATCTGATATGTCGAGACGGTCGAGTGGTAAGAACACCGATCTGGTAAGCTTGGAGTCCATAGTATGAACCTAGTTGACGAAAACCTTTTTTGCCGACGAAATTTGTTACACTAGTGTTTTAGAATTTTTGGTTTATGACTATTATCAAACATAAATTTTGTTCCATTGGCTCCACCTTCTGCGCTATTTCAATTCTATAGTAGTACCCAAAAAGGTTTTGTATCATCGGAAAGGTAACATAATCATTTGTCACATTTGAGCAAAAATACATGCAATCAAACATTTGGTGTTTCTTGGGTTGGAATTCAGCCAAAGTCATCCTCATCCAGAAATCTGGGAAAGATCCTTCGTGTTCCAAGAGCTATAGGCCCATCAGCCTTCTCTCAGGAGTATCAAACCTATTTGAGAAAGCGATCCACCGTCGGTTTCTCTTGTCTGCCGACGAGCTTAACATCTTGCTCGACGAGCAGTTCGGATTCCGACGTGGTCGTTCAACAGTGCGCCAACTTAACCGAGTAACCAACATCCTCAAGCGGAACAAGTCTGTTGCGAAATCATCTGCCATGGCACTTCTCGATATCGAGAAGGCCTTTGATAACGTGTGGCATGATGGCCTTGTGTACAAGGTGCATCGATACAATCTTCCCATCTTTCTGGTGAAGATAATTAAAAATTATTTGTCGGACAGGACATTCCGTGTTTCGCTGCAAGGTGCAGTTTCCGATGCACAGGAAATTTACGCCGGTGTTCCGCAGGGAAGTATACTCCCAGAAAATGGATCTCTGACGATACCGCAGTCGTCCACAATGGTAGGGTAATAAGAGCGCTTACAGCGAAACTGCAGCGAAGCCTGAATGTTCTGTCTGAATATTTCACCGAATGGAAGATCTGTATCAATGTGGCGAAGACCCAGGTCATCTTATTTCCACACTCCAACTCTCCCAGACTTGTTCCGCCTGAGTATTGTAATATTAGGCTTAACAACACAACGGTGGAATGGGCCAAATCAGCTGTCTATCTTGGCATTACCATAGACAGCAAGCTTATTTTCAGGGAACAGGTTGACAAAACTGTCACAAAGTGTAACGTTCTGTTGAAGCTACTGTACCCTACTGTTTGGTCAACAGAAGGTCTACATTATCCCTGAAAAACAAGCTAGAAGCAAATCATACTTCCAGTCATCGAGTACGGCATGCCAATCTGGGAGAGTTGCGCAAAAACACATCACCTGAAGCTTCAGCGTGTTCAAAATAAGTTCCTCAGGATGATCCTGAAAACCCCTCCGAGGACAAAAACATCCGAGGTCCACCGTCTGGCCGAGATAAGAATGCTCGACGATCGCTTTAGTGAGTCTATCAATCGGTACAGGACACGCTGCCTGATATCGGATCACCAGATCATTCGAAATCTGGTTCCCCACCTCTAGGATTTTCAAATTGTAGTTTTAGTTGTAGATTAGGTAGGTTATCAAATTTAAAAACTAACAATGCCCCAAGGGCTGAACTTTAAAGGTTATTAAAACATTTATTTAAAACAAAGCTGAAGAGCCCACTGGTCTAGAGCTCTTAAAATTGTAAATTAGTATGTAAGACGAATGAATGGAAATAAAAATAAATTAAGCTAAAGGATTCGTACCGATAAGTAGAATGAAGTGCACGTAAAATTGGTTGTCCTAGTGCAAACAGTGAAAACGGTTGTTTTTTTCCATGCTAATCCGCCAGATTACGTTCAAAGTAATGTTCTAGTGCACTGAATCCGTGGACACTACGTTTGAAGCCAATTATTTCCGCGTTTTACTGCAAATTGGCACTTTTTGCTAACGTTTTTTCCGTGCCATAAGCTATCCCGCTCTGTGAACAAAGGACCACACATTCGAGCAACAACAAGTGAGTTCCGCCATCATGACCGGCAAAGATCACCAAACCAGACTTCGAAGTAACTCACTCGTTAAAGTGGGTGCAAAGGGAAGTGATGGCGACATGACCGTTGCAGACCTTGCAAATCTAATGCAAGCCCAACTGTCTACCTACCAACGATCAGCGAAAGAGGATTTTAAGAGACTGGGAGAATCGCTGTCATCCATTACGTTGGAGATGAGCAAACTGCGTAATGACATCGCTTCAGATATCGAGAAGCTACGGGATGAAAACAAACGAACATTTACCACGTTGTCCTGCTCTATTGAAAAAGCTAAAGAGGATACATCTATCGCATTGCACAGATCCGCTCGCGTAAACGATCTTGTTGTGAGCGGAATCCCATTTGTAGTTGGAGAAAATCTGCTATCATACTTCCACACTTGGTGCAAATCGTTCGGTTATGCGGAGGGAGATTTTCCTCTGGTGGACATTCGTCGACTCTCCAAAGGAGTACCAACTGCTGGGAATGTCTACGTCATCTTGATACAATTTGCCATCACTATCCAGCGAAACGACTTTTACTCATGTTACCTTCGGACGCGATCGTTATCACTCTCTGGAATTGGATTCACAATTGAGAAGCGAATATACATTAACGAAAACCTGGGACCCAACGTTCGTGAACTGCGTACCAAGGCACTGAAACTAAAGAAGGATGGAAAGCTGCAAGGGGTTTTTACTCGAAACGGTGTGCTGTATGTGAGGAGAGTCGGAGATGATAAAGATACGGCTATATCAACAGAGAGTAATCTCATTTCGGCATCGTCTACCCTTTCCTAAATCGTTACTTTTTCTCCTTCCATTCCTTTCCCTGTATCCCATGATTCCCCTCCTAAAAGTTTGTTCGTGTTGCTGCTGCTGCTGCTGCTGCTGGCTGCTCTATCGTTGCTACTGGAACAAGGTGCTGAATGGCGCAAGTGTTTGAGTTGTTGTTGCTGTTGTTTATTCTGGACGCTGATTGGCGTAGAAATATTCTGGAACTTGGCGCTGAATGGCGCATATGCTGCTGTATTCTGGTTGATCAATGTTTTCATTCATTTTTGCTTTCACTGTTTTTGCATTTAGTTCGATAAAAATATATATTGTAATGAATATTGTGCTTGATGAAATGCTTTCATATTTTCCTCTTTTAGTTGCTTTGTGTTATTATTTGTCTAATGGCTAATGAACCAATGATTTACACTTCGACGAACTGGTGTATTCCTGGCACAGTGATGAAATCCGCGTTTTTCAAAGATAAACTATCCATATGTTGTCTGAATAGTCAAAGTATATGTGCTCGTAAGTTTTGTAAAGTTGAAGAATTACGTAAAATTGCTGAGGTGAGTATTGTCGATATTATTTGTGTAAGCGAAACATGGTGGACGGATAGAACGAACAATTCTGTTGTGGCAATTGATGGCTATGAGATAGTAAGACATGATCGGATAGGTCGTATAGGGGGTGGTATATTATTATACATAAAGACTGGAATTCACTTCAATGTAATTTCGAAGTCAAACTATGAGATAGGAACTGCTCATACTGAATTCGTAGCCACTGAAATTGTTTTGCAAAATGATAAAATTTTATTGACAGCACTCTCCAACCCACCTGAAGTTGATTGTACGGCATCATTGGAATTTTTGCTTTCGTCTTATGGCTTTAATTATGAACATATTTTTTTATTAGGTGATTTTAATACCAATCTATCGGCAAATTCATCCAGGTCTGAGAGACTTCAAAATGTATTGTTTACGCACTCTCTTCAAAGTTTGGGGAGTGAGCCAACTTTCTTTCATAGAAATGGCTCATCTCAATTGGATTTGATATTGGCTAATGACACAACAAAAGTTTTAAGATTTAGTCAAATCGAAGCTCCTGTTCTCTCCAACCATGATATACTGTTCGCATCTCTCGATTTCAACCCTAAGCGTTCTCCGAATTCAGTTTCGTGATTACAATGCCATCGATATAGATCTTCTCATAGAAGCTTTTCAATCGAACGACTGGCGATCATTCTACCGAATCAATGATTCGAATCAACTGATCGAATTTTTAAACTCTGTGTTGTTGAATTTACATGACTCTTTTGTTCCGATCCGAACTGTTTCTGATAATAGAAAAGTTAATACTTGGTTTGACTCAACCATATGCAGAGCGATTGTAGATCGAGATTTATTATTTAAAAAATGGAAATCTAGTCAAAGCCAATTCGATCACTTTTTATTTAAAAGAGCACGAAACAGAGTAAATATATTGGTAAGATCTGCGAAACAACGTTACTATGCGTCTCGGCTTGATCCTAAACTTCCCTCAAAACAGTTGTGGATGAATATTAAAAAACTTGGCATTAAAAAGACAGTCGCTTCTGTAGCGAATAATTTTAGTGCTGATGAAGTAAACAATGCTTTTTGCAATAATTTCTCATCCGATGATAATATAGACAATTCCTCCGATGTAAATGTTATTGATAGTGATCCCTTCTACTTCAATCAAGTTGAACAATCTGACGTTGTTCACGCAATGTATTCTATAAAATCAAATGCAATTGGTCTTGATATGATACCAATTAGGTTTTTAAAGGTAATTTCTCCAGTTATAATTAAGCCAATTACTCATTTATTCAATTCTATAATAACAACTAGTATTTTCCCTGATGTGTGGAAGAATTCTAAAGTTATACCAATAAAGAAGAAGCAAAGTTCAAGCTCATTGGATAACTTACGACCAATAAGCATTCTATGTGCACTATCAAAAATATTCGAAAAACTTATTAAAAAGGATATGTGTAGCTTCGTCGAGAGAAAAAAGATGCTCAGCCATCTTCAGTCTGGTTATCGTTCAAAACATAGTACCAAAACAGCTATGCTGAAGGTGTTGGATGATATCGGCTTGGTTCTTGATAATAATCGTCCAGTAGTTCTGATTCTTTTGGATTTTTCCAAGGCTTTTGACACTATTTCCCATCGTGTATTATGTCATAAATTAATAGCTAGGTTTAGGTTTTCCGATCATGCTGTGAATTTAGTCAAATCATACCTGAAGTGTCGTGCGCAGACTGTCTTGAACAACGAAGTTTATTCCGAATTTATTCGTATCTCATCAGGAGTTCCCCAGGGCTCAATTCTTGGGCCTCTTCTTTTTTCATACCAATATTATTTTTTGATTCAACAATAAAGGCCTTTTTGTTTTCAATAGAAGCTTCCTTTACTGCGCTCTTAGAAACTACAAAATTTATTGTTGGTTGAAACATTAAATCGGTATTGTTTGAATAAATGAAAACACCAACAATAAAATATGTTGAATTTATACAGAACTATACATTTCTCGGCATGTAGATGAACCGTTTATGGACAATTGCGCCAATTGATGATACAAAATTAATCGAAGCTTTAGATTTTGTTCTGAAATCAAAAAAAAGACTTCCATTTTCCTTAAAATGTCAGCTTTCTTGCACCATTTGGCCATAAATGTGTTTCTATTATGGCCACTCCCATAAGGAATACATGCGATTGGCCATCAAAGGAACCAAAATTTAGAACTATGGCGATAATTGGTGCAGTGTTTCAGCTATGGCAAACATGATAACAAAATACTAAAACAAAGTTTTGGCTCAGTTTCAATATTTTTCCTTCAAAATATGCATTGAAAGTTTCATTTCACGTATTGAAAGTGGGGGTTTCGCAAAAATTTTAAACATAGTTCTTAACTAGTATAAATTAACCCTTTGCTACTTGCTACTTTGTTTGGCACACAGGAAATTTTATTTATTTTCAATTGGTTATTCATTTTTGATTTATTTTTCAAATTGGTTATTTTGTTACGTAACGATTTAAAAAAAAACTCCCCCATATGTCACAATAAGTAACGGTTTTTCAACCCCTCTCTCCCCCCTTCATGCGTTACGCAGGGTGACCACTCAATTTTTATTTTCAAATTCCCGGTTTTTTCCCGGTTTTCTCTGACCAAATGTTAAAAATTTCCCGGGTTAAGGCTCGGATCATGTAGTAATGAACTAGAATAACGAACAGAAAACAATAACTCTAAGCAAACAATTTTGAACGAATTGAGTTCCAAAGCTTAATAAAATGATATATTCAGTAAAAGCGTTGTTTATAATATGACTACATTTTAGGACCCATTTATTTACAAATTTTGCCTTCAGTTTTAGGCCCATGAAGCTAAAGAAAATAATTTAGATGATAGTCTGAAAGTCAGTTTGCCAAATGATTTCTTTATATTTTTTTTTAAAGACTTCACCCAAAGATTCCATGAAAAATTCTCAGCCATTGCTTGAGAAATTTCTTCTGGCGTTTCTATAGGTATTCTTCAGGAGTTTGTAGCCATTCCTCCAGCGATTCTTTCAGCGGTTTCTTCTGGCAGTTCATTGGCTGTTCTGTTATACTTTCTTGTGATGACATGTATGGTGGAATCCCTGAACTTATGAAGTTTTGTGATTGTAAAGGAATCCCTGGAAGACACCTGAAAGAACTAAAAACTGAAGGGTAATTGCTGAAATAATTCTTGGAAAAAAACCTTGATTTATTGAAGAAATTTAAGAAATTTTGCTTGCACGAGTTTCAAAATCTCGTGTATTTAATTCTTCACGTTAAATATTCTGCAAGGGGTTTTGTAGAATTATTTATAAGATTGGTCTAGAATGTTTGCAAGGATGCTTAGATATAAATCTCTAAACATTTCTTCAAGTATTCCGCTGGAGCAGTATTTTTTTGAAGTTCCTCAATCGATTGCTCCACAAAATTCGACAGAGTTTCGTACAAGGATTTCTATAAAAATATGGTTCTTCTAATTTAGAAATATCTTCATGCATTCATGCCGAATAGAAGAATGTTCTCGATATTTATTTTTGTTATTTGAAGCATAATATTTTGAAAGTAATTTTTGGTTACCTCTAATATCATATTGCCGTGCGAAAACCTATTGTATATCGACATGGAATTTTCATAAGGGCCAATGTCGCAAACGTAAACAAAGGCTTCTTCCGCAAGTTTCTTGAAAATGCGAACTCACTCAAGTAAACTACAACTTCTATTCTAAAGGGAACTCCGCTTCTGTACAATCATCGTGGTAATTCCCTATGATTAGGTTAGCATTCTCGAGAAATTTGCGGTAGAAGCCATTGTTTACGATTGCGACCTAATGTCCCCTTATGAAAACTCCATTTCAATATATATTGTGCAATTGTTGTACAATACCAGATCGATGGCACGATTACAAAAAAAAAGGCTTGTTGGCTGTCGATCAGATGGAGCATCGGTAATGATTGGTTCTGACCAATAAATAGGTCAAAAGCTGCTGAAACGTGTCAGTTCTCATTTGATAATTATCAAATTTACTTGCCACTTTTTGGTTCTTTGTGCAAGCTATACATGCAAAAAGGTGCCACTGGAACAGTTGATGCAAGATATTTATAGTTACTTATCATGCAGCCTCAAATGATCCAAGGAATTCCAGATGATACAGAATATCTTGGATTTGAAGCATCATTCTGCATCGATCTGCCACCAAATGGCTGTCGTTCTAGTCAGTTGTCAACAGGAACTGCATCGTGTGTTGAACCCAAGAAGCTGTTCAACAGGAAGGAGTTCAATTCAATTTCTTAACAATATCCGTACTTTTACGAAAAATATGAGATACAGGCCATCGAAGATCATGACTTGGAAACTTGTTGGAGAAAACTGCTGTGTTTCAAACATGCAGATAGGAAGCTGGCTTTTATCTTGTTTAGGAAGCTCATTGCGAACTTTCTTCAATCGGAATAAGACCATCTAAATTCGAATGTTTGAAGCAAGGTTCTTGCCAAGATTTTCTGCTGTTAAACACAGATAAAAAAGATTTTTTGGTGAAAATTAAAGATGGGAACAAAAAATATTGTGGCTCTGGTCGCTACAAACTTACAAGAATGATCCACACGCAAAAAAACCACAGTAGAAACTACCATTTCGAGGGTCAAATTGAGCGCATCTTCAAATTTCATGGTAGTTTTAAAGATATGCGTAGTCGGGTAAAATGGTAGTTTCTACTACAAGATTTTTTTCTGTGCAGGATATTTATAGAAGGTCAATATAGAAATCAATTGACACACTCTAGAATGTCACAGATCGTTATGAATTAACACGCTAAGAAAGCAATACCTAGAGCTCGACGATAATAATCTAAATTATGAACAATCATGTAAACAAAAATTCCCGATTTTTTCCCGGTTTCTCCCGGTTTTTTAGAATTCCCGGTTGATTCCCGGTTTTCCCGGTTTTCCTGGTTCTGTGGCCACCCTGGTTACGTAATTTGTGCACAAAGCCTAAAATACATATTTTTAATACTAAAATGGTGACAAAACAATATGGGACACGTTATGCGGATACTATCGATGTTGAACGCAAAAGAACTCGCATATCAGTCCCACCCCATCGCATGCTTTGTTTACCTTGCACGTCAAAACATTGATTTTCGGGATTTCATGTCTCTTGACGTGATTAAACTTTATGGTGGTGATAGTGACGTCGCAAATGTGGATTTAGAGGAAGATTTCCACGGATGTGAACCGGATAATCCGAATCCAAATGAAAAAGGTGAGAAGTTCGCGGAAGCTGACTGCAACTTATGGGACTTATTTTCGAACCGCTGCAATGTTGTTGAGTAGCAGCCCTGTGGTCATGCCGATGACGATGAGACCAACGATTTTTCCCATGCAGGCCATTCTCCAGATCCGGTAGTGACCCGCCGATCGGCAAGGTATGTGGATCATTCGAATGTGGATGAGCTGATTCAAAATCAGCCCGATGCACAGTGGGGCGATTCCATACAAAAGCTGGCCATGCATAAAAATGTCTTCAAATCAATAAAAACACGTGTTTTTTTGTTAACTAATATTGGGTCGCTGAATCCAAAAATGAGGTTGCTTATTCATTAGGATTCGCTCAAATATTGGGTAACTCAAAAATTTGGCTTTTTAGAAGCGCTTTGATAATCCCATTTTTTTCATAAATTATGGCGCGTTAGGTGATGTCAGATTTGTGTACACCATCTTTGGTGTTATGTAATATTTGAATGGACCCAAACAAAATTTTTTCTGCCTTATTAGCAATTTGTAGAATTTTGTCATTTATTTTCGTTTTTTTTCAGTAATTTTTAAACAGTTTCATGACTGCTCAACATAGTAATGAAACTGTTTAAAAATTACTGAAAAGATCATACCAATAGTTATTTATATCAAGGAACTCCTTTGAAACCATGTTTTGTATGTTTTCATAGTGTGCGAAGAATTTAGTATTTTTTTTATTTTATATAACACGGCATTTCATATAGCACGGCAATACAAATAAAAATTAAAAAAATGTCTTCATTTATTATTTTTTCTTCCATATGTTTATGATTAAACACATGTTTCTATATCATAAGCCATTTTTAAAGCAAGTAAAAAATGTGTTTTTTATACGAGGCAACACAACAATAAATTATTTTAAATAATTTTTATTACAGTACAAATTTAAAATAATTAAAAATAAAATGCAATAAAAATTGAAAAACATTTATCATCTTCTTCATTACCATCATCAACTAAGTCTATTTCTTTTTCCTTCTTTTTTGAATCAGTATCGTATTTGGCTTTCATAAAAAATGTTACTTCCTAAGGAAGTTCCTTGAGCTTATTTTTATCTTTCTCAAAATGAACGTTTACTATTGGCTCTGTGAAAATCAGAAGGCGATTAATTAAAGCCCAATTTATATTTTCTCGCTTATTTTTTCGTGTGAAATGCTCTCTCGTGTGTTTTGTAACTTTATTACTTTTTTCCTGAGCCTCCTCTGTCATTCTCCCTATTGGCAATGTTGCTGCGTGGATTAAGGAGTGTATCGAAAAGTAGTTATAAACTTCCAAATAATAAAATAGGCAAGAAAACATGGTTAAAATTAACATACTATTTCAGTTTATTATAGCTTAACACTGTTTACAAAGATCCAAACGGAAAAACTAGTCATCATGTTCATTTCTGTAGAATGCCCGTACCTTTGATTTGACACCTGCCATCAAATTCTGCACAGTGACCTTTGTGCACTTCCTGGATGCCGCTGCCCAATTGTTTCTTAAAATCGGTCATGTTTTGGGACACTGTACCATCCTTCTTAAATATACGCTTGACTATTGCCCAATAGCGTTCGATCGGTCGCAACTAGGGACGGTTTGGTGGTTGATGTCTTTTTCTACGAACTTGATGTTATTCTCCGTCAGCCACTGTAGAGTGGATTTGGCGTAATGTGCCGATGCCAAATCTGGCCAGAAGAGAGGAGGGACTGGTGCTTTCTATACAATGGTAGCAACCTGTTCTTCAAACATTCCTTTTGATAAATCTCAGCATTTATAGTTCCTTTTGTATAGAAAATTGAAGAACGCAAGCCACATGTGCAAATAGCTTGCCAAATGAGCACCTTCTGACCGAATTTCTCCATCGCAACAGTCGTATCTGCGGTTGGCACACGTTCCCCAACAGATTTAGTATAAAACTGCGGCCCCGGTAGCGTTCTTGAATCTTCTTTAACGTATGTTTCGTCATCCATCAAAATGCACTGGTCGACATTGTCCAAAATGCAGCTGTACAGCTTTCGAGCCCTGGTTTTGGCACGAGACTTTTGTTCCGGAGTTTGTTTGGGCACTTTCTGCTTTTGTACGTCTTCAAGTCATTCCTGCGCTTGATTCGTTGAATCATTCCGATGCTGGTCCTGAACTTCTGGCTAGATCGCGAGTAGAGGCAGATTTGTTCCGTTGAATATAATCCACAACTTTTGGTCCAAATCGGGGTTGCTGGAGCCGGGTTTCCGGCCACTTCTTGGTAAATCCTTGAGAGAGCACTCCTTACCAAACTTTTCGATGATGCGTTTTACACTTGCCGGGTGAACATTTACTCTTTTCGCAATCTGGTTGTAAGTAACACCCTTTTCGGTGCACCAAGTGTGCAGAATTTTCTTTTTAGTCTCAAATTCAATTCGTGACATTTTGAATACAACTTTATCAACGGAAATGAATGAACCGAATAATCATTTTTGACATGTAAACAAAGCAAATGGCGCTTACACGCTAAAAATATATACAGTAGTTTATGCGTAATAACGCATCGAATGTTTATAACTACTTTTCGATACACTCCTTAGTAATACGGAACAGAGATGAGTAGGGGTATGACCAAGAGCCCGAGGAAAGGATTATACCAAATTGATAACAAGTTCTAATACCAGGTTATCATTTTTTGATCACTGAATATGTTATCATTCAGGCTGAATAAACAGCCAAAATAACAGAATAAAAAAAAATACTCGTTGAATATCATAATAATAACTTATCACTGCCAACAACTTGATAACAAATCCTGTATTGTAAGCAAATTTTTTGAAATAGTTTCAAATTATGTTATCAATTTGAAATCAAATTCCCATGCTCATAACTTAAAAAAATATTTTGATTAAAAGCTAAATTTCTTGTTCAAATATGCTGCAGATATTACATTTAAACTTATAACGTTCATAATAAATAGTGTGTTGAAAGAGATAACAAATGATAACAAAATTTGCCAAAAGTGATAACTAAATTTTTTATGCGATAACAGCGGAGATCCAAACGATAACTGGGATAACAAAACTTGATACTTATATGATACCAGCTTGTTATTTTCCTTTGCTAGGGATACCACACTTTGTTGACAGGCTAGGAGAGTAGTGCATACTGAAAATCGACTATGGTTTTTTTTAATCATTTATTTGAACAGGTTCAATCGAATCAACTTTACAGAGCCAAATTTTCATATTTATATACATCAATTATCTTAAAACTAACGTTAAGGGGTTAGAACCGATTAATCGCGGCCGTTTTGAGGTTAATAGGAATAACAATTTAACGGATGGGAAGATTGGTGGGAATTTAAATTATATTTTACAAAGCATGTTTATTTTAAATTCGGATGTGGCTAAACACTTTTAACTATACAACTTTTGGTTTTCTTTTGGCTTAAACATTTCTGAAAAAGAAAAAAAACACACAAACACAGATGAAAAAAACTTATAGTTAACATACAGGTTAAACAGACTACAATCTAAGGCTAATGTTAGTCAAAAACGCATAAATGAGTTTCATAAACTTCAGCCAAAATATCTCGAACCGGTACATTGGGTTGTCTACCTCGAGCCCGAAGGGAATCATAAAGCTCAGATCTGACTCTACGATGCTCCCATACCAAGGTGATGATAAAGTAACGCGAAGATAAAGCACTTAGAAGATCCTGTATTTTCATGAGAAAATACGAAGAGTGCTCTACCGGCCTCAAGGAGCGAATAGCCTCTAATAGGCTATTGTTGAAATGATCACTTTTGAAAAAAATTGAACATGAGATGCTTGAAGCGCTCGCAGAAGAGATAAATCTTGTCAAACATTCGAAAAAGGCGCAAATGGCGAAAATTGTCTCAGCAAACCCTATCTTTCTTGAAAAGCATAACATTGCGCAAGTCTGCGCACAGGCTATGTCATTTGAAAGCTAACATAAATCGAATATTATCTCCAACCCGGGCGAACCCGGGCTTCATAGTTTTGTAGCATGGTTTTTACAAAACAATCCCAGTTTTATCGTTTAAATTCTAATTTAACTAAACTTTTGAACTATTTAAAAAAAAAACAATGATGCAGATTTGCTCTATACTATATTTAAAGGAACTTTTTCTTTAACACCATCTTAATTCAAGTCAATGGCAGAGCTCTAGCGAATTATGTAATTTTTATAATTTTATTCACAAAAAACACAAAAAACACTGAGGTGACATACTTTGAAAAATCGTACATAGCTCAAACTCAATCCAATCACTTCAAGAATTTGAATTAAAAAACTCACTATTATTGCAGGAAAAATATAAAGAAGACGTCAACGTGAATTTCGAATTTTTGGCTAATGACCAGCGATTCTCCACTGTGCGATGACGAAAAAGCTGCCGCCGATACTCTTGATGTTGGACATCCTCCGCTGGATGCTGTAAGTATCGCCAGCGACGGCAGCATTGACTCATAAGGAAGCTATTTTTTTCGAGCAACGTAGAGGTAAACGTAAGAGGACAGAAAAGGAGCAACTTAAGGCTGTTGTTGCCAAAAAACGGCGACGTTCCCATCCACCGAAACTTGAACTCTGTAGCTGCTGTAAAAGCTGTGCTGATAAAATTTCAAACGATGATCGTGTAACTTTTCATCGAGCATTTTGAAAGTTGGATATTGCAGAGCAGGTTGACTTTTTCCGTAAGAGGGTGAAACGGGTATCCGTCAAAAAACGAAGCACAAACCGTCATGACCTCAGTGGACCGCGCAAAATACACTCGTATCATTTTTCACTCGAAACTTGTCGCAAGTTTTTTCTCAATAGTTTAGGCTATGGAGAACATTGCGGGTAAGAAGTTCATGAACTTTACTCAGTTACTATATTACTTTCAGAAATTTGGCTTACCGGTGCCTTGAATTTTATTACGACAACCTTCCAACCAAACCTAAATCACGGGGAACGTATCAGCGGAATGCTGAACGGAGGAATGCTGTAAAAGCACATATCTTCCTGTACAAACCGACAATTTCCCATTTTCGGCGTGATCAAATGAAGTGTTAATTTTAAATTTTCCTAGTGTCCCGACCAAAAATATTCAATTCTCATAGTTTTCTTATAATATAGGCTATCCAGCTGCCCCGGCTTGGTGGCTTTAAGACAATCGTTTTTGCGTAAAGGCTTTTGGCATTCAACGGAATATTTGCGCCTGTCGGAAAAAGCGCCAATTCCAATGCTGTAGTTGCGTGCCTATGGAGTGAAGCGATTTCTGGCCGGTCAGCTAAAGATATAATCAGCTGCTTCGATCGAGTTATTGAGCACCTTTCCAGCCATCGAAAAATAACAGTCTGACTAGATAATTGCGTGGCCCAAAATTGGGGACTGGTTCTTCACCTAATTCTGTTGGTCAGAGATCGAAATTCTCACTAAGCTGGGTGAATACCATGCTCTCTCTCAAGCAGGTTGTCGATGAGTAGCGAACCGTTCACATTTTCATCTCTCCTTTTTCGCCGATAATTCATTATCCTCTCCCTTGCATACGCGAAAATATCTCACTCCATAATTCAACGAACATATTTTCTGATGTCACATTTTTCACTGAAAACATGCTTAGATCGTATACGAGGAGCAAAAACCGATAATAAGGCCAAGCCGCCATGGACCATCATTATAGAATTATAATGTCAGAAAAAATCACGCATGAAGACGGGAGCATTTTCAGGTGTCAAAAAGTAAGTGAAAAATAATTATAGGCATCTAGGATTCACTGAAAAAGAAACGATTTATCAGCTACTCATGCTCTCCGAAAATTATAAATCACCGTTGCTTTACTCGCAAAAACTCCTGTGAGCGTAAAATAGTTTATCGCTTCTCACATTCCCATCAAAAAAATTTGTTTCTCCAAGCGGGGGAAAAACGACGTTTCTCTTCTCAAGTAGGCGAAAATTTCGGTCTCTGCTGTTGATTAATTCTCCATCAATCCAGGTGAACGAAATATTGCTCAAATTTTTTGAATCCGGCCATACGTTCGTGGCGGCAGACTCCTTTCATGCAGCAGTTGAAAAGGCCATGCGTCAATCACCACTTGTAACATATCCAGAGTTTGCTGCTGCTGTTTCTAAGGTGAAGACAAAGATCGATGTTTTGCACATGGATGTTACTAATTTCTTCCTAACTACGCACAATGAATTCGTTAAATACTCTCTGATAGCAATGGACAATGGTAACAATGTAAAAGCTCTTTATACAGACTTCAGCAAAGCTTTTGATCGCATTGACATACCCATGCTTCTTTATAAATTGCAAAAAATGGGAATTGAGCCAGGAATTCTCAAATTGATCGAATCCTACCTTACTAACCGTCAACAAATAGTAATATTCAAAGGGAAGAAATCAAACCCTATTCAAGTCACCTCTGGAGTCTCCCAAGGCTCTCATTTAGGCCCCCTCTTATTTATTTAGTTTGTAAATGACGTTTCTGTTATTCTTAAAAACATTATATTTCTTGTTTATGCTGATGACATGAAACTATTTTTAGAAATCAGAAATAAAGAAGATATCATTACAATCCAGCAAGAAATAAACGTTTTCTATGTCTGGTGTAACAAAAGTCTTCTACAACTAAACGTAAAAAAAAATAAAATGTAATTCGGTAACTTTTAGTAGGAAACGAAGCACCCTAGACGTTACTATTAATTTAGAGAATCAGCCAGTTGAAAAGTCTAAAAGAGTAAGGGAGATAACTCCTAATCTTGGATTCCAAACTTACATTCATTGAACATTATAATACAATCATCAACAGAGCAGGGGGCGACCCCGGCGTATTGGTAAACATCCATACTTCTCACGCCTGAGTCACGAGTTCGATACTCACCCCCGGAGAAGTTACGAAAATGCCCAAAAGTGGTGTTGGGCTGACTATGACGGGCCGAGGCTGAAAATCTCGATAATCAAGACAAAAAAAAAAAAATCAACAGAGCAAATCAAATGAGTCGAGCTATTAGTACGAGACACTGAAGAAGTCTGCACATTGTAGACGAAATACGCGTATCTTTCAAGATATGCAAAGGTAGTTGGAATTAAATGGAGAATACTAATTTTTCTTCTCATTTCTAGTTACTGGAAACATATTTTCATCATAAATTCCAGGAAGATCCAGGAATATTCGATATGTCATACATTCAGTTTAAAAAATTAACTATTTGTCAATCCTGAACATATCGTTTATCGAAGTGATTAAAATATTGAGATTAAAAGTACTTAACGCCCTATTTTATAAAAGAAGAACTTACACAAATATTGGAAATTTCGTATATTTAGCCCACAGAATGAATTATCAGATAATCCTAAGCGTAAATTTTGATTATCGATAAGGATTCAAGATGCTTAATAAGTACAATTTCGTTGAAAATTGTGTAATTATAGTAAATGGAAACTCTGTTTAATTTTCGAATGGACTTGTTGCAGTTCAAACCCGAATCACTCGAGCCAATCGTTCCTGCTCTAATTCTATAGAGTCGCATAGTGTGGCTAGTCCGCTGTATGTGCTAAGGAGTGTATCGAAAAGTAGTTATAAACATTCGATGCGTTATTACGCATAAACTACTGTATATATTTTTAGCGTGTAAGCGCCATTTGCTTTGTTTACATGTCAAAAATGATTATTCGGTTCATTCATTTCCGTTGATAAAGTTGTATTCAAAATGTCGCGAATTGAATTTGAGACTGAAAAGAAAATTCTGCACACTTGGTGCACCGAAAAGGTGTTACTTACAACCAGATTGCGAAAAGAGTAAATGTTCACCCGGCAAGTGTAAAACGCATCATCGAAAAGTTTGGTAAGGAGTGCTCCTCAAGGATTTACCAAGAAGTGGCCGGAAACCCGGCTCCAGCAACCCCGATTTGGACCAAAAAGTTGTGGATTATATTCAACGGAACAAATCTGCCTCTACTCGCGATCTAGCCAAGAAGTTCAGGACCAGCATCGGAATGATTCAACGAATCAAGCGCAGGAATGACTTGAAGACGTACAAAAAGCAGAAAGTGCCCAAACAAACTCCGGAACAAAAGTCTCGTGCCAAAACCAGGGCTCGAAAGCTGTACAGCTGCATTTTGGACAATGTCGACCAGTGCATTTTGATGGATGACGAAACATACGTTAAAGAAGATTCGAAGAACGCTACCGGGGCCGCAGTTTTATACTAAATCTGTTGGGGAACGTGTGCCAACCGCAGATACGACTGTTGCGATGGAGAAATTCGGTCAGAAGGTGCTCATTTGGCAAGCTATTTGCACATGTGGCTTGCGTTCTTCAATTTTCTATACAAAAGGAACTATAAATGCTGAGATTTATCAAAAGGAATGTTTGAAGAACAGGTTGCTACCATTGTATAGAAAGCACCAGTCCCCTCCTCTCTTCTGGCCAGATTTGGCATCGGCACATTACGCCAAATCCACTCTACAGTGGCTGACGGAGAATAACATCAAGTTCGTAGAAAAAGACATCAACCCACCAAACTGTCCCCAGTTGCGACCGATCGAACGCTATTGGGCAATAGTCAAGCGTATATTTAAGAAAGATGGTACAGTGTCCCAAAACATGACCGATTTTAAGAAAAATTGGGCAGCGGCATCCAGGAAGTGCACAAAGGTCACTGTGCAGAATTTGATGGCAGGTGTCAAATCAAAGGTACGGGCATTCTACAGAAATGAACATGATGACTAGTTTTTCCGTTTGGATCTTTTGTAAACATGTTAAGCTATAATAAACTGAAATAGTATGTTAATTTTAACCATGTTTTCATGCCTATTTTATTATTTGGAAGTTTATAACTACTTTTCGATACACTCCTTATACAACGCATGAGATGATGCGGAACAAAAGGATGCAAGCGCCATCGATTTGGGGTGAGTGGTCTTGTTCGGTTTTGAATTGCAACGGGTATATTTTCATCTCACAATTATGTGCTCTCATTTATTGTTTTGGTCATATCTCCATGAAGGATTATCCAATTGTAATGAAACTTTGACCAGTTATTTGAGGATTTTATAGCTTTGATTTGGCGCTAACGAAACTAAAATAGCTCAATATGTAATCGGAGACTAAACTGTTCTGTCTCTGATTACTATTATAATAGGTCGTCAAGTACTGTTTCGTTCATATCTTCGTAACGAAATGATCGAATGAAAAAAAAAATCAATAGCGTTCTATGAGAATGTTGTAGCTTTCATTTGCCGTCACAGAACTGAATTACACTCGAGTTATCAAGCGATCTTAACACCCTTCTTTTGGTGTAAGAAGGGTAAAAAGGATTAGGTGTTACTAACTACTCATGTTGAAATCTTTTCGTTAAATACGCTTGAACTACAACCATTTGTTGTTTATTTTAATTACTTTGCATTACAAAATTGTTGAAGTTTCAATAACTAAGAATTAACTTTAATTTATTCAAAAAAATCATATATGGGACTGTTATGCTGGCACTTTCAATATGGGACGCAGTCAATTTGGTATTTTTTTCACATACGTATGAACTAAAAGGCCACTTTTATATATTTTTTTGAAAATATATTGAAAATGAACATTCGTCATGGGGCTAACTCAAAAGTGATGAAAGGTCAAATGGGGCTGATATGCGAGTATGGGCAGTTAAGCTACGTAGGAAAAAATGCTCTTATTCGGTCATATTAAAAGGTACAGAAAAATGATACCATCAAAGTTGCTTGAAATTATTTAGTTTACAACTTTTTTGAAGAATGTCTGCCTTTATTTCTGCAAATAAAAAAGTTTGATTTTCGAATTCTCCGAAAATAACGACCACCCTTGTTTACATTTACACCAAAAGAAGCGCCTTGTTACACTAGTTCACAAAATAAATCAAAATTGAGGAACTTTGTAATTCGACTAATGATTAGAAACAATTAAATTTTATGCAGAATTCAAAAATGCCTTGAAACAAAAAAATAGAGTTGAACAGTATTCGAGATTTGTGTAAAAGTTAATTTTTTTAATAAATGTACATAAACACATTTACTTAAAATAGAATATCAACAACGCGTGTGATCCAATTTCAAAAAGTTTGTCATCAAATGAAGCCGAATTAAATTTAACACTGATCTTCTCAACATTGCAATATTGTAGGAGTAACAGTTTCAACGCTTTGTTATAATTTTAATTTTTTTGCGATGTTTGAAGATTGGTAAAAAAAATGTCATAAACATCTGATTAATAGCAAAATAACGTTAACAAAAAAATATATTGCATGTGTAGCTTAAAATTACAGAAAAAAAAGTTAGGGCTCAATGGTGAAAATCGGTTGAAAAATAAGGAAGTAATGCTGGTTTTTGGAAAAAGTGCAGAAATGCGGTAAAAACAAAAAAATCCAAAAGAAATACGCCCATATCTCTCTCTCTCTCTCTCTCTTCTCTCTCTCTCTCTCTCACACACACACACACACACTCACACGCGCACACTTTTTTTGTGATTCTTGTGCACTATGGGCAAATTTCTTTAAAATAAGTTTATTAAAACTTAAAAATGATTAAAACTTGAGCTTCATCGTTTATGCGTCGTTTTGGTTTCTCGAACTAGAAACCAACAGTAGTCACCCAACATTCATTCGTCCCAAAACCTTGATATCGTCGTTCTATTAGCTTCATTTGTTGAAGGAATCGTTCTACGTGCTCATCACTTTCGTCGCCAAGATTCGGTGGGAAGAAATCCAAACAAGAGTGAAGGAAATGGGTTTTCAATGACATGTTCACACCTATAGTCATGAAGAGCAGGAAGTTATAAACTATGTACATGAAACATGGGTAACTTGATAAGTTTTTTTTTAGATATAATATTACCTATTTTCTTATAGTTTACCAGCAAATTCACAATAACATCAATATGATCCGCACTTTTAGAATTTCTTAGAAAGTTCGTAACAACCAGTCGTAATGATTTCTACGCTGCTGCTTATCAGGAGCCAAAACTGCGAAGAAATGTTTGTCCTCAATTATTTTGACGTAGACTACGTCTTACGGCAAGGGTAGGGTGTCAAATGAAAATCTAAAAAATTGCGACCGTCACGAAAAACCGTACGTTTTGTACGAGAATAACTCAAATAATCCTCGATAGATTTACATGATTTCTTCCTCAATTGGTCGGAAATTTTACCGCGCTTCAATTCAATTGTCAAACATTATTCTCAAACAATAGTAAACTATTGAAAATAACGCAAATATAAGGTGATGTCTTATAATGTCATTTTGCAGAGTAAATTTACCAAATTTCCTATCACAGATTTCAAATCGAAGCAAGGAACGTCTTGCATCATCATCTTCTTCTTTGTATTAGAGAGAGACTTTAACCAATCATCTCATTCGTCTCTCCATGTACGTCTCGCCTGCAGCAGAGAACGGCATTAAACGAACACATAGGAAAATTTTGTTTCAGTCGTTTGGCAGCAATGAAGCTGTGTGGAGCTGGTCGCAGAGGCAGCTGGTGGTCGCGTAGCAGATGGTGGTGATATGTACCAAGGCTCTCTCAAACAGCGACGATGAGGTAAAATGGCGGATTATGGGGGCGCACAATCGCGTCGGTTTGTGCAAGCCGCCATCTTACCTCATCGTGACAATTGTTGCGCCGTGACTTCAAAAACGCTACTGTTTTGGGGAAAGCGTCCTTGGGGGCGAGCAGCAGTAGGTGGAAATAATCTGTCCTTTTGAGGACAATAAATTAAAATAAAAGAGTTGTTTATTAAAGAACTAATCTTAAATTTAGTTCGGTGCTCGATGGAGGGCGAGTCGTCGGTAAAAATTTTACCCAGCTGGTTGCCACAATCCTTAAATTGATAATCTGTCCTTTTGAGGACAACCAATTTAATTAAAAGAGTTGTTTATACAAGAATTAAACTTTTATTTCGTTTAGTTTGTGCACCTAATATCATGGTGCCGATTCGTTCGCTGCAACTGCAAAAACGCCTCCATGGAGGGCGAGCCGTCGGGAAATTTTACCCAACTATAAATAATAACACTCATAAATAATCTGTCCTTTTGAGGACAACCAATCCAGTTCAGAGAGTTGTTTATATAAGAATTAAAGTAATATTTCGTTCAGGTCGTAATCTAGTGCTGATTTGTTCGTCACGACTGCAAAAACGCTACTGTTTGCGGGAGAGCCTCCATGGAAGGCGAGCAGGACAATTCTCCGTCGGTGATAAAAATTTCCTAGCTGGTTGGCGTAACCCGCGATGAATCAATAAATCCATTCAATTTCTAATTTAAGAGAGTTATTTGAATAAGAGTTTATCTTACATTTCGGTCGATTGACAGTTATATTGGATTTTGCCAAATCTTTACTAGGCAACAACTATGCAGCGGATCCATAAAATCAGTGAAAATAAATCAAAGCCTGTCAGTTGCTTTGATTTATTTTCACCGAAAAATCCTACCAGATACAAATCCACCTTTGCTATTTTCAATTTAATATTCTCAGTTTGAGAGTTTGTTTGATTGGGATTTTCATTTTAAATTGTCGATTGGCAGCCAGTGGTATTAGCAAAACCTGTTTTCCCTTCGTCGCATACCTTAAACCACACAAATTTCCTATCAAGGACACCATTTTTGATGTCGAGCATGATATTCCGCACCAACATTCTCTGTAAATTCCAATTAGTGGTGTGTTATAAACAGTTGTTCTGTTGTGTTAACGATTCGCGTTGGATAGAGTCCTACCTCTAGGAAGAAAAACGTATTGAGAAACATAGTGAAAGTGAGAATGCCAAACCGATTTGATCCAGAACGCTTGCGCAGATTCAGGAAGCGCATTAAGAGCGAACATACGGGAAATCCTCCGAAACGACCGTGCACCGATGCCAAGCGAGCTCGTAGTTATCGGGCGAAATTGAAAGCAGCAAGAGGTAATGCGTTGCCAGCAACTAGTTGGGACGCTGGAGAAGGTCCTTCAACTCGAGGTAGGAAATTGATATTTATTAAATTTAAATCAATTTGACAAAGTGCATGTCATCATAGCAATTGAATATCTCTCTATGTTATCGCTCCCTGTCTTAATAAATTTCAACATAGTATTAATTGTACATATTATGGTGATGACATGCGCCGCGTGCTTTTACATCATACGAACCTACACTTGATATCGATACAAATAATGCGCTAACCATATTTTAATGCGTGATTATTTTCTCAGGTGTTTATTTTATATTTATAAGAATTTATCATACATTAACCAACCTTTTCTCCCATACCCATTGCAAAGAATAATGATATTTTATAAAACTCACTCTCTTTCTTCTGCGAGATCTAATATATTTATATATATTTCGATTTCCTTAACGTTTTAGCCATAATGGATTCACTAATTTACCTGATATTCACATAGAAACATGAATAATAATTTCAGTCAATTCAAGTCGATGGATATGGATATCATTAAGGATTCTTGTTCGAACGAATTTCAGGAAAGTTTATTTATTCCATCGCTCCGAGCACAGCCACGTTGCTCTTTTCGATTTTTATTTCACCAGGTATGATTTAGAAATAGATTTCTTAGTTTGTTTGTTTGTTTGATATATTGTTCAACACTTTATATATGTTTTTGCCAGGTCTCACAATCAAACAGATTAAATATTTTATTGCACGCAACCTGGTGAAATACATCAGAAAAGGTATGCCAGTTATTGTGACTAGCAATTTTAACATCATTGTTCCAAAGTCAGAGAAACTTCCCTTCATTGATTTCATGAAGAAGTACCTTTATCTCGATATGGCTTTGAACAACTAGTCGTGATAAAGATTCTGCCGCTTTAACCTTCGTTCGTGACCTCCGTTTGCAATGCCAGCTATATTATGCATTTTTCTTGAACCACCGTCCAACAATTTCAATTTTCGACGAACAAACATTTAGTAATGTCAAGAGATTTTGATTATAAGAATGAGCAAAACTATCATTAATTTAAAAATTTTATATTCCTTAACAGATTCTCAACTATCTTCATAAAGATAGTCCATCGTAAAACGTGCAACCGTGGCCGTGTCATCATTTAAACCAAAATGCTCTTTTCAGGGCCACCAAAGAGTTATAAAGAGTGTACAAGAGAATTTTCCCAGATACTGACTTTATAAAACCAAACGGCCCTTTTCAGGGCCACCAAATAATATCTCAAGAGCGTACAATAGAATTTTCTTACATACTGGCTTCAAAACGCCGGTCTTATGTCCCATAAGAGCCGCACCCGTCATATTGTGACTTAAACTGCTTCTATCGGTAAGGGTAAGCGACCGGCACGAATATTTGAAACCCTTTTAACGCTAATAATAGCCACACAGAATTTCCCTGACATTATAATGCATCACTTGGTTTAAAGTAGTCTACGTCAACCGGTCGTGTCTTGTACACAACCCCACTGATTTTATTTCTAAGGTAATAAAACTTTATTCCTTAAATTTCTACTTTTGTACTAGTTTTACAATTATTTTTTATGCTGGAAATAGAGATAGGAAAGTATATATCATATTTTTGATTTTTTGATTCTCCAGAAAATTAATTAACATAAATGCTATGTTCGTCTTTTGGAACAAACGCATGATATTGTTGTGTGCCTGGAAAAGGAACAAGTTTATTAAAGCTTTCAAGTATTTTTTTTCAGCATCTGTGCAATCCTCATCGTTTGTATACACTGAGTGAAATAAATGTAAGGACACAACTCTAAAGGCTTCCGTTGCGTTTTCAGTTTCTGTTACCTACGTTTTTGTTCAATACTCTAGAATTTACATAAAACACTGCTCAACTGGTTTGATGAATTTATGATGCAATCTCTAAGTTAGTTATTGAAAATAAATTATAGTTCTTCTACTATCTCTCAGGAACAGAATTTTACACTGCAACTACCCGGAAAGATGCCCCTGAACATCTGCAACGGAAGTATAAAACCAAATTTCCTGTAAAATATCTGGTCTGGAATATCTGGAAAATTGACAAGAATACCGTGCAAAGATTGATGAAAGGAGTGATGAATAAGAAAATGCGCGCAATAGCTTATTGGAATATGCCCATATAAATCTATCTACAGTTTTGTTGAGTATCACATTTATCTAAAATGCAATAAATAATATGAACCAAAAACATGCTGTTGTTTTTTTTAAATATTTTTGTACGACCAGATTTTGCTGTGAACGGCCTTAAGTTTAATTTCTGCCATTAGATTCTGTACAGCCATCTTTGTTCGTCGCACTATGTCAGTTTGCCTTAAATTGCTTCTCGCTTCCAGTTTCTTTTAGTCTTCTTCAGGTTGACGATGGCCCAAAAATTATTCTCGATTGGACAGAGCTCCACCTTAGCTACCCCCTCAGGAATTTTGTCCAAGCATTTTGCTCTCATATAATTTGACGAAATTTTGACACGGAAAATCCAAAATCCAGCCACATTTGAAATGCACTGGGATTTAAATCCAGCGAAAACATATTCCGAGGTATGAGGCTACCAATAATTGAGAAATAAACTAAATATTGTAGTGAATACTGGTGAATAAAACACAACTATCTATCTATGCTTTGGTAATGTATTAAATATGGTTGGGCAAAGGTAACCTTCAAACTTTCATATTTTCTTCATATTTAACGAATTGGTAAAAAAAAAAAGGTGATGTGCCATCCAGAGTACGAGTTATATCATTTGATATAGACTAGCTTCATATCAACGTTCGTGCATCTAGTTATCAATGGAAATAATGCATCTGATGGCTCAAGGTTCGCTATATCAAGTGATATAGCTCGTAGTCTGAACGCTCGTAGTCTAAAACAAATAGAGTTTGTTTCCACAACTTGATAGCATTTTGTTAGGAGAAAGTTCAAAAACCATCTTTAACGATCAGTGTAAATTAACAGTGATTGTACATACCAGATTTTTGCATTGAATAGTCAAGACTGTACCCAACAAACATCAGTGTCGAATAACCACTTGTTCAAACAAATTTGGAGAAGCTATTCAGCTCTCTACATGAAAAAGCTGAACTACTGCTCCAAATTGGTTTAAACAAACAGTTATTCAGCATTGATGTTTGTTGGGTTAAGAAATTTAATATATCGACAAACATTTTTCATTAGGGCCTAACTGACAAACGTAAACAATGACTTCTTCCGTAAAATTCTGATCGCACAAGGGCTACCCATGGTTACCCAATTCTATTGGATAGATGAACCCTTCTTTTTCGAAATGACCGTGTTGGATTAATTAGGCGAGTATTCAATGACAAGAAACTTGCGGAAAAAGCCATTGTTAGCGTTTGTCACTTAGGCCCTAACTAAAAATCTGTGTCGATATATCGACACTAATATCACCGAAAGACAAAATGGACGAACCATTTTTGTTATTTGAACATGACAAATCCCAAATCAAATAACTTGGCTAACCACTGAATTAACCGGTAAATCAGTGCATAGTGGATACGTGATATTAGGACTGCTGGTAGCTCGGTATATTTCACTGCTCTCAATTTGAACTTTTTTATATTTGATTTATCTTTGGATCGTTAAGCTCTTGGATATATAACTTCTATAGCAATTTGGATTTTTTAATTGTTTATTTATTAAGGTTTTGATACTTAAAGTTTCTTCAATTTTTAATCTTAAATTTTTTAGATATTTGTTTATTTTTATTCTCAGATTTTTAGATAAGGCAAATAACGGCTTTCGCGGGTTTTCTTCTATTATTGTCAGGGTTTTCCTTTAACCGATTGCACTCATAGAAGATTAACAGAGTGTTAATAGAAAAGAGTTGTGGCCGAGTCTCCAAATCTCAGAATTTTTAAATGTTTAGGTATTTAAATTATAAGGTTTTTAGATTTTAATAAATTTGAATTTTCGATTTATCGATTTTGAGATTTTTAGATAAATAGATTTTTGGATTTTAAGATTTTTAGATTTGAAAATTTTTAGCTTTTAGATTTTGAGATATTTAGATATTTAGATATTTTTATTTTTTGATTTCTTGATTTTTTGATATTTAGATATTTAGATATTGAGATTTTAGGGATTTTTAGATTTTTATATTTATAGATTTTTAAATTTTTAGTTTTTAAATGTTAAGATTCTAAGATATTTAGATGTTAAGATTTTTAGATTCTTAAATTTCTAGGTTTCTAGATTTTTAGATATTTAGGTTTTTATATTTTTAGATATTTAGATTTTTAGATTTTTAAATTTTAAGATTTATGGATTTTTTATACAATTTTTTAGATTTTTAGATTTGTAGATTTTTGGTATTAAAAACTAAACTCTTAGCTTCAGGACAAAAGATACCTACTGAGCCCTTGAGGCACGTCAAGCCAGCCGGTTTAGCGCAAGTGTGTCCGGTAGGCCACTCACAATAGAACACTTTCCCATATTTGCATAATAATGACCCCGACACGAATGCCACATACATGGTAAAGTGTCGTTAATAAATAGTAATAATAATAATAATAATGACAATTTTATTCTATTTGGTAATTACTTATATACGATTCTGAAACTTGTAAGGTTTATTGATAAAGACATAAGCCGAATTCCCCGTCGACCTGTGACGAACAAATTCTATAATGTCTATAAAGTTCCATAAAGTCTCATATATTTGTACATACACACTGTTCCACGGACAGTGGGAGTTGGATTGTATACACACACACAATTCAAAAATGCCGTCAAAAAAAATTAAGTAGAACAGTTTTCGAGATATGGATAAAAATGGATTTTTTAATAAATGAACAAAAACGCATTTACCTAAAATAGAATATCTCCAACGCGTGTGATCCAATTTCAAATAATTTGTCATCAAATGATCTTCTCAAGATTTGTAAATTTGAGGTTTGTTAAAATAATTGTGCTAAACATCTGATTAATACCAAATAAACGTTAACAAAAAAATATATTGCATGTGCAGCCTAAAGTAAAAAAACGAAATGAAAATGAGAGCTCAATGGTGAAAATCGGTTGAAAACCGAGGAAGTTATGCTGGTTTTTGGAAATCTCTCTCTCTCTCTCTCAGTCTCTCTCTCTCGCTCTCTCTCACACATGCCGAGTTGCACCAATTGTGACAAACCGCCAGTTCAGGGTCGTCGGGGCGCCAGTGAACCGGAAGTCACCCTCCAACCGGAATCGCTGGACCGACCTCAGCATCCAACTGATCAACAAGAAGAGTAGCACATCTACAACCTGAGTGCGGATGTTTTATGGTGATGAGATCAGCGAGCTAGCGCGACTAGCTAGGCCTGGCAACAAGAGAAGTGCATGAACACAGCCTCCTCCCGAAGTAGTCACTTCCAGCGGAATCCGGGTGATATAGGCAACGTCAGACTCTTGGTGGAGCTTAGAGGAGTAGGGTTCAGAGTCATCTTCTCTGTTCAGAGTCCCTCATTCTGGCACACGATGGACGAATTCGGTAGCTGGAGTCGGGCTACCGAACGTGTGCTGGGTCGGCGTAACAGCCACCAAGTAAAAAAAGAAAAAAAAAACACACACACACACACACACACCTTTTTTGTCATTCTTGAGCACTACAGGCAATTTCTTTAAAATAAGTTTATTAAAACTTGAAAATGATTCAAACTTGAGCTTCGTCGTTTATCCGGGCTCATCACTTTCGTCGCCAAGATTCGGTGGGAATAAATCCAAATGTGAGTGGAGGAAATGGATTTTCAATGACATGTTCACACTTATAGTCATGAAGAGCAAGGAGTTATAAACTATGTACATGAAACATGGGTAACTTGATAAGTTATTTTTAGATTTAATATTACCTATTTTCTTATAGTTTTCCAGCAAATTCTCAATAACTTCAATATGATCCGCACTTTTAGTGTTTCTTAGAAAGTTCGTACCAACCAGTCATAATGATTTCCACGCTTGTTGCTTATCAGGAGCCAAAAATGCGAAGAAATGTTTGTCTTCAATCAATTTTTATATTGATTTAACCATCATTAGAAATGATGATCAGTTTACCGAGTTCATAAATGCTATAAACTAGTGTTATTAGAAACAACTTTGTGTAAGACAATTTTGCTTCAAAACTTCAAATTTAGGCTGAAAATATATCTTTCCAGCTAAATTCGCATTCTGGACCACTGTGCATTGCAATATACTGATGACTGATTGATTAATGATGACTCATCCCACTTTATAAGATAAACTTGAAATTTAACTAATCGGGACTCTCCTGGGCATACATTATCTTCACTCGTTATGCTTGCTAAAGGGTGATACGGTCAAAATTTGGTCAAGGGAAAACGCGTGTAAATCGGTGAAATCGTTTATTTAAAAAATCAAATTAAATTTCAGCAAAATTTCGATACGCTGCTCTTCTTAACTGTGACGGCATTTTGACAATTGTAAGAGTGAATTCCAAAATCAAAATGGGAAGACAATATTCTACACACACACACATCTTCAGAAATGAGGGTGTTCAGGTTTTGTAAATGCAAAATTGAAAGAAATACGTCAAGTTGATATTGACCAAATTTTGACCGTATCGCCCTTTACACAATGTACAAATTCAAGCATTCGTGTTGGCAATGAATGAAGGCGCTCGATAACTAACGGTAAAAGTGCCATAAGTGCACACTAAGTGTTTTAAGAGTCGATAGAATGCTCGCCATCAATTGCCAACAATTGTTTAATGCTGTTCACCAATTCAACCCCGGATTCAGCGCCGCCTACTTACGTCCCAGCAGCAGCAGCAGCAGCAGCTCGCGTACTGCATTAATATAAGCAAAAGAGCAACACGTGGTTTATCCGGCATAGGTAGTAGCATAGTAAACAAACCGGCTTCGCGGGTACAGCTTCCAGTGAGTTACCAGTGAGTGGCAGAGAATTTGACTTCTCTCCTCGACGCAGCTCTCATGCTCACGGTGCCGATACTATCAACAGCTGGCATTTTCCTGATATCCCAGCGAGTGACCCACCTACCGTCGTCGTCGTCGTCGTCGTCGTCGTCGTCGTTGTTGCTTTTGTTGTTGCAGGCGACAGTGTGAACACGGGTAGGTAACAGCAGTCGGTAGCAGTTGTCGTTGTATATCTACATATTATCAGCATTCCTATCCTCAATCCTGACCGGGGCGGAAGTGGCGCAATGCTGGCGAGTTTGCGGGGGAGAAAGAGTCCCGCACGGGCAAAAGAATAATTCCAAGATCACTTCTGGCAGTTCAGTTATCATCGAATGCTTGAACCGGTCGGTCGGTTCGGTGCTTTCTGCTTCGTCGCCGTACAATCTTCGTCGGGAGTGACTGAAGGATATGGGCAAAGGATAAATCGTAGATCCCGAGCTCGATAATTGAACCGTAATCCGGTTGCCAAGTGCCCTTGAATTTCGAAAACTGATGACATTGTTGAGGGAGGCTTCTGGAGTGGTTTGTTGGATTACCGGAATCGCGGACTCGCAAGGATCTCCGCCGGAATTCGCGAGTTGATAACGATTTTTGGCTCAAGTGGTCGCGTCGCGGTGGGTGAGGAATTTCCGTTGGGTGGGGCTTATCTCATGTGGCGTAATGGAAGCAATGTTTTTGGCAGTATTCATATGACAGGGGCACGAGTAAAATGAGCATAATGGATTGGGAAAACGTGTGTTAAGCGAGTGCTGGAAAGAAGTGATTTAATCGAGACGGGACGAAGACACACTCGAAGGCGAAGAGCAATCAAATGTGAAAGGATGCTTTTCACTTGTTGATTAATTTTCCGTACATTGGAATTGATTTCAGCTTCAAGGGCCGGAACTGCTCAGCGACGGAAAGTCTTTAGCGTTTTATCTTATCTCCATCATCGCCGCCGTCGTCTTTATCGCTGTCAAGTTCATCTCAAGATCAGTTGCAGGAGCTAATTTAGTGCCACCCATCATCATCATCATCATCAACATCGTCGTGCCGAGTGGAAGTGATATTTTCTGGCCGTTTGAAGTGAACGAATATTGTCCGGAACAAAACTCCCACATCGGCACCTTTGGAGCGAACCGATACCATTTTGTGGCAATTGAAGATTGTGATATCCCGCGGTCGTGCTGTGGATCCATTCCCGGTTGATATAAACCGATTTTAGCGGCAGATGGGTGTTCTGTGTGTGTGTTTGTGTGCTTGTATGTCATGTGTGATGGCTAACGAAATAAAGTTAATTGAGCGAAAATTGTTTGATTAAACGGTGGGAGTGTACAGTGCAATTAAGCTGGTCGCAGTTTGGAATGTTAGACTCTGTTCGGCGAATTAGCGAAATTCTTCATTAGATGAGGTGAGTAATGTACTTTAATTAGTTTATGGTGTTAACTAGATTTCGTGAAGTTCCTAGAAATTATGATAACAGAACATTTGGAGATTGAATTTGTTCAGCTTTTCTACAAAATGACTGTTGTTAAGTGTGCGTATTTGAATTGAAAAAAAATCTGAGTTTTACATCAGGCGCTCGCTGATATGATAAAATTAATTTAAATTCGTGAAAAATAAACTTTTTTGATCATTTTAAGCATCGATTAAAGGTACATAGCATGATTGTGAATAATTTAACAACATTTTCCTTGAGCAAATCCAGAAATTCCCATCTCATCCTTACCATCTATTTCATAGAAAATTATCTTTATATATAAAAATGAATTTCTGGGTGTCTGAACCTTATAAAGACTGCACTCGGAAAAAATGAAACACACAAAAATAATCTTCGAAAATGCATTTTAAATTGGATACTTTTCAGGGATTGAATAACTATATATTAGCTATGTTTTGGCATAATTTATTTATTGAATTTCTTCTCCCAAGCTGAATGCTCGTACATTTCTCTTAACACTGCTTATGAGATCTTGGGCGAGGCTTTGTCCATCTTCCTTACACAATTTCTCCCAGTTTTTCTTCAAAGCTTCATCGGTTTTGAATGTTTTTCCGCTTTTCTTCAACTTCTTCTTCATTATCGACCAAAACTTTTCGATCGGACGAAGTTCTGATGTATTTGGCGGGTTCGCCTCCTTCACCCAAAAATTGTAGCAAAAAATGCAAAATTGCAATTTTGCAGTTTTTGCAATCATATCTTGAGAAATCCGCATGATTCTGAAAAGGCAAATTTGCCCATCATGTTCCACAAAGCTTTTTATGGTATAAACAAAGCCATGCAAGTGTGTGCAAGTGGTTATCGCTGTGTGCCTAGTGCCTCGACAATCGCAGCAACCGTTGCGTTTTTGTTCAACCGTCAACAACTTCTCAATATGGGTGAGACAATGGCACAGAACGCCGCTACGCCGTATGCCTCTGTTGCTATTCCGCTGTCAAGTGTTCTATTTTTATCTGCACTCGTCATCACACTCCTATCGCCCTCTCATCAAGTCACCATGCGGTTTATGAAATAAACGAAGCCATGTAAGTGTGTGCGACCGAAATTTGCTTCATTGTTGTAACGTTGAGTGCCTCAAAAATCGAAGAAACTGTAGGACTTTTATTCCGTTCACCTCAACTTGTTGTGGTGACTGGATGGTTACAATGAAGAGCCGTCATGCTGACGGTCGCGGTTCGACTCTCGGTAGCGAATGGAAATCTTTTTTTTTTTGTGCGCCATTGAATTTACTACTACTAATCAACTGTACAACATCACGCACACATTGAATTTTTCTAATCGATTTGATGTGTTGCTTTTTTGCCCACGACCAAGTTGCGATCCATTACGAGAAATGAAACCAAATCATGCGAAATTGCATTACAATCTTGCTTTTTTATTTTGGGTGTTCGGGACCTCATTAACGCCCTTCGCTCCGCACCAATCCATTGCAGGCTTGGCGTTATGGCACGAAACGATATCCGGCCAGAACAACGTGGGACCACAGTGAGAGCGGAGGAAGCGGTACAGCTTCCGTTTGGCGCCTTCCTGACCTTAAAAACACATAGCCCAGCCGGTTCCTCTTCTTTCTCTGATTCCTCTCCAAATTCTTATTATTATTTTTATTTTTGTTTTTTACGCCTGCCATCTCCTTCTTGTATTTTTCTCACATTTGTTCCATTAGTTCAAAATTCTCTAGCTCATCCTTAAACGCTTTTTCAAGCAACTCCTTTTCCTGTGCCATTTCCTGCTTCCTCATTTCATTTTCATTTGGAGCTTCTTTTCTTTCAGGATCCGATCCGTTTCCATCCTTTTCTTCCTCAGCAGACGTTCCATCACCAACTCATTTGCCTTTCGCTCTTTGCTCTTTCTCAAGCTCTTTCAGTTTGCGATGCGAACCGGACTGCCGATCGGATTTGACGCTTGATTTGTCCGAGCTTCTTTTTCGAAGATTTATTCCTTCTTTGTTCTTCCATCAATTTTTCTTGCTCCTCCTCTACTTTTTGACATTTCTCCGTTGGGCAGAACCACTTCTCCCGATCACGGATGTTCGACTCCTGCAAACCTACACAGCGACAATGCACAGTGGTCCAGAATGCAAATTTAGCTGGAAAGATACATTTTCAGCCTAAGTTTGAAGTTTTGGAGCAAAATATACTTCCACAAAGTTGTTTCTAATAACAAGGCTTACTTTTGCAGAATTAAATGCATACATTATTTGGAAAAATTGTAAAATAAATAATTTCAAGCACTTTGATGGTATAATTTTTTCTGTACCTTTATTCCCGCAAACATTAAAATTTAGAGAAATGCACTGAAAGTTGATGTTCAAGAAACTTTTTTCCCTGACATTGCTCCATCCTGAAGTTTTCGCTAAAATTTGCATAATAACTTCAAGTTCTTACAGTCTGAAAATAAAATAGAAAAAACCTTTTTTTGAGGTATTCAAATTTTTATGTTAATTTTAGATATATTTTTTTTCACTGTATATTTTGTCACAACCTTCACTGTTTAGACAGTTTTTTTTGTACAACCAAAGGTTTTTAAGCTACAAATTATTAATTGAAGTGCTATTCAAAATGCTTACGCAAATTTTTAAAACTGACTCTTGAGTCTACAACTTTTTTGCATCAGTGGAAAACACTTACTCTCGTGGGTAAAACATGTTTACAAATTTTAAGACACTCGAAGTTGGTCGGTAGGTCATTTCACCTGGAAACGCTCTCCAAATTTATTTGGTTTTTGCGTTCTGAAAAGTCCTATGGAAATGTCACGTTTTATGGAAAACCCTTTGTCCTGTTATTTGCGGTATCACATGACGAATATGTGGTCCAATTTGGCTAGTTTGAATTACCTTGTCACCTAAATTTTTTGAGTATTTCTTGTTCAAATATTATTTCGTACAATTTTTGCTTTAAAAACATCAACAGAAGTCTTAATATTTGCCTCGGTCTTAAAAATGACTTGCCAATCGATTTCGTTAAGTTTGTGTCTAATGATATCATAATTTGCTTAATGATATTGGATGACCTTTTCATATTCGTAGTTTTGGGGTCTTTTTAATTCGTGGGACACTCAATTGTTGTGTGAAAAGCTTCGTTTTTCCAAAATGAAAAAATTGATTTAGCATAGAAATCATCCTCAATATATGTCAATAAAAAATTTAAATTTCAATTTTGCTGGTTTTTTATACAACTAATTTGGTTGAGCCCTAACCTGCAGTTTTGTCGAGAATAAAGTGTAATGTTTAATTTTCCCCAACAACTGGTAGCAAGTTGTACTCATTTTCAGTGTCTAGAATGAAGTCAGCACTAAGTTGATTTAATTCTTCGTAAATGTAAAAAAATGCTGTTATATGGCTCTCTACGAGCGAAGTTTGGGCGAAAATACACAATGGTAAATGCTGTAGATCTCTAGCAGTGTGATGTGATTAATTCTGTCGTGAACAAGTACGTTTCATGTAATTCAAATCTAGTTTCTTTTAGCTCATTCATGATTTGTCATACATGTGCTCTATGTTTTTCAGTTAAAACATGTTTGTTTACCTCTGATACCGTGTTTGCATATTATATTTCATAAATGTATCAACACAAGTCTTCCGTGATTCAAAAAGCAAACATGCGAGTAACGCCAAGCGTCATAATAAAACTAGTCAGGTTTGTTTTGTTAGAGCCATATTGAACGAGAAAAGATAGTTTTTGAACTTTGCTTTAGTTATGTTAAAGGGTGATACGGTCAAAATTTGGTCAAGGGAAAACGCGTGTAAATCGGTGAAATCGTTTATTTAAAAAATCAAATTAAATTTCTTTTTCAAGTTCAATTAGTATAAAATTCAGGAAAAATATTCAGTTAGGCTTCCGCTTTTCCAAATCCGAATTGCCGGGCCTTACGCTTGACCCCTGCCATCAGATTTTGTACAGCCACCTTGTCCACCTTCTTCGCCGCAGAAAGCCAGTTTGCCTTGAACTGCTGCTCGTCCTTAGCAGTTTTTTTGGTCTTCTTTAGGTTCCGCTTGACAATAGCCCAGTATTTCTCAATTGGGCGGAGCTCTGGCGTGTTGGGAGGGTTCTTGTCCTTGGGAACCACCTGCACGTTGTTGGCGGCGTACCACTCCATGGCCTTTTTACCGTAATGGCAAGATGCCAAATCCGGCCAAAACAGTACGGAACAACCGTGTTTCTTCAGGAAAGGCAGCAGACGTTTATTCAAACACTCTTTCACGTAAATTTCTTGGTTGACAGTCCCGGAAGCTATGAAAATGCTGCTTTTCAAGCCACAGGTACAGATGGCTTGCCAAACCAGATATTTCTTTGCGAACTTTGACAGTTTCGTGTGCTTGAAAATATCTGCTACCTTCTCCTTCCTTTTGCCGTATAAAACTCCTGTCCCGGAAGCTGCTTGTAGTCGGCTTTGACGTAGGTTTCGTCGTCCATTACCACGCAGTCAAACTTCGTCAGCATCGTCGTGTACAGCCTCCGGGATCGCGCTTTGGCCGTCGTATTTTGTTTATCATCGCGATTTGGAGTCACTACCTTCTTGTAAGTCGATAGTCCGGCTCGTTTTTTTGGCTCGATGCACGGTTGTAGACGATACACCCAGCTTATTTGCGGCATCTCGGAGAAATAGGTTAGGGTTTCGCTTGAAACTACCGGCAACTCTCTTTGTCGTCTCAGCGGCTTCCGGTTTTCGATTTCCCCCGATCCAGACTTCCTGGCTGTCGACAAACGTTCCCCAAACACTTTAATTACATTTGTAACGGTTGATTTGGCAACTTTTAGCGATTTTGCCAACTTTGCGTGCGAGTAGCTCGGATTTTCGCGATGCGCGAACAAAATTTTGATGCGCTGCTCTTCTTGCTTGGACGGCATTTTGACAACTGAAGAGTGAATTCCAAAATCAAAATAGGAGCAACATTCTACACACACACACCTTCAAAATGAGGGGTGTTCAGGTTTTTTAAATGTAAAATTGAAAGAAATACGTCAAGTTGATATTGACCAAATTTTGACCGTATCGCCCTTTAGAATGATGAGAACGGGGGCGACCCCGGCGTAGTGGTTAACATTCATACCTCTCACGCCAAAGTCACGACTTCGAATCTCCCCACAGACAAGTTACGAAAGTACCCAAAAATGTATTTGAGTGAACGATGAACCAGCCTCGATAATCAAGGAAATGCAAAAATATAGAATGATGAAATATTGTCAATTTCAGTCACCATTTGCTTGTATGATCGAACATTATGATTTATGCCATTGCTTGAACGACAACGTGAAGTATCAACAAAACTTAGTCGCAATCAACATATACAATTTGGTTTAGCAAATGCTTTTAATTTGAACTTCTACCTCTGGCTTGGCTGGCTTTGCGTTCATAGCATGAACCCCTGGTTCAAGAATGCTCTTTTGCTGCCGGCAAAAATTTGTTCAACTGAAGTTTTATTTTTTATGTTTTTGACCATTATTAGACATAAATTATGTTTCGTTAGCTCCACCTTCTGCGCTATTTCTATTCTGCAGTAGTACCGGAAAAGGTTTTTTATCATCGGAATGGCAACATAATCATTTGCCACGTTGAAGCAAAAATGCTTGTTATGAAACATTTTGTGTTACTTGGGTTTAAACTTTATAAAACAAATGATAAAATAAACGATGATGATGATGATTATGATGAAACACTACCATCTATTGTAGCAAGGTAACTTTCCATAGCAGTTGAATAATCTGAAAAACTATTTGATTGGGATTCTGATGTTGTTAGCAACCATCAAGCTCCTGTATGAAGGGCCAAAAAAGTTTGGGCGGGCCCGTAAGCAGAGACACTTACGCGAAACCCGTGAATATAGGGAAGAGAATCTCCTTCAAAAAGCAAATTCACACCCATAGCACTAGCATCGTGCCTTCGATTGACAGAATAAACCCAATAGATGGGGTCGAAGAGTCCACTCTTGTTCCGCAAAATGTTAACAATAGGGAGGAGGCAGTCCCATGCTCGATATCCAAATCGTTTCACTTGGGTGCCCTGATGGTCCCTCCTTTCCCCCGTTATACGTTATTTAGTGTAATGTTATATTTCGAATATAAATAGTGGATGAAAGTAAATTTGGTTAGGGTCTGTGTCGTCTCGGTGTTTCTGCTTTTAATGAGCTGACTTAAGACGAAGGCCTTTGCTGGTCTATGGTCTATACACGATGTCATATGGTATTGCTCGCGGTCATAGGAAAGGGCAGAGAACAGAAAAGAACCCAAGTAACACCACTTGTCATATTAATGTTAAAAATGCACCTTTTAGACAAAGCTCAAGTTTTTTTCCTAATGCCAAAAGTTTATTTCATACACGCATATTACCGAAAAAGCGCCATAAATGTGGTAGTTTTTAACATATTTTAGGTCATACAAGATGTTCTGTAGAACTTCAATAAGACAAATATGATGTTCTATAGATGCTTAAAACAGCGTGCTTATAACGTAGTGATATGTTTGTTAAAGTAAGCACGGTACTAAAATAATTAAAGTTAACAAAATATAAACAAAAAAATTCAGTGGCGAAAGGATATCGTAGTTTATAGTATTTTTTGCGATAAAGATGATTGTTTATTACTTTTTCAAAAATGAGTGGAAGTTGTGTGTGTGTGTTTGCAATCAATCTCCCACTGACCGGCAGTGCTTTTATGGAAGAAACTTGTCTGCATTTCTTCAGTAATTTATGTGTAATCACTATGTGCAAACAGTTTTAGCCCTGGAGATTGAAGGTGACAGCTCTATTGAAAATCCAACGACCCATTTCAAGAATGCCTGTTCCTACACGTACATTCTGAGGTCATCTTCATATACAATAAGCCCCGCATGAAAATCTTCGCATATCAAATGGATATGTGAAAAGTTTTCACACTTCCAGAATCAAAAATGAACATTCTTGATCCTGGCGTGTATATAGTTAAATTTTATTTTTTGATAATATAAAACGATCTCACCACTACCGACGCACAATCTTCCTAAAGAAACACGACCATAACACACTAAGAGAGGAATTCCATACACCACGTTCTACGCAAATTACTCGAAAAACTATAATTTCACAATTCACTTTAGTTGAAAAAAGGAATAATTTTTAATTTTATTTCCGCGAAAATAACGCAGCAAAAGCAAAACACGTCATTTTTTTTCATTCTTTTTCAAAAATGAGTGGAAGTTGTATCAATATTATATATACGGCTCAAGGTTAGCAGTGCAACTATCCGTTTTACCTTCCCTAATTTCATGCGCCACTGATTGGATTAAAAAACGTAGAGGGAACCTCGAATAAATTATGTAATTTGAGTGAGATTTCTTTATGGAATCCACTAAAATCAACATGGCGATTTTCAAAGTTCACAGTCCTATAGTACAAGTCTACAGTACGGGTAAAAACATTAGTAACACATTTGATTTTCAAACGTACGATTTATATTTTCTGCGTTTTTTTATGTAAAATTGAACAGACTAACGTCAGTATGAAGGAAATTACAAATACATTTTTTTATTATGTTGTACAAAGCTGGATCTCAAAAGACTCCCCCAAATCCGTATGTCCAATTCGGCTACTATTTAAATCAGTGAGTTGCGCCACAATTTTACTTTTGGGTAGTGTTTGTTTTTATTCCAATATTTCAAATAAACGGTTTATACATTAAATTAGAAGAAAAATTAGTAATCTCCATTTAATTCCAACTACCTTTGCTTATCTTCGACAGATACGCGTATTTCGTCTACAATGTGCAGACTTCTTCAGTGTCTCGTACTAATAACTCGACTAGTACGAGACACTGAAGAAGTCTGCACATTGTAGACGAAATACGCGTATCTGTCGAAGATAAGCAAAGGTAGTTGGAATTAAATGGAGATTACTAATTTTTCTTCTAATTTATAGTTACAAGTATTCCACTAAACAGCTCAAACCCTCTAGGATTCGGTTTATACATATTTTCAGCCGTCACTGATTGGATACTTAATCTATTCTGAATAGTTTCACTATTGCATGAGGATGTTAAAATATGTCTAAAGTTCATCTTGAATGCAACCTATCAACATAGTTACAAACAACTAGCATACACGCTATTTCCAAACAACCCACCATTAAGTACGTTTGACTCAAATAAGTCAAAAGTATGGCTACTCAAAAGTGAGTAAAGATAGTTCGTAGTGGTAAGATGACAAACAGTCACCGATGTATTCAAGAAGTAAAATTCAAGTTGATCGAACAAACATTGAACAAAAATGTGTTCGCTGTTCTGGGTACCACGTTTGAACCGAATATGTGTAGAAAAACACACTCAAAACTTTTTCAAGGCTAGACATACTTGGTATTTCATCCTCACGACTTCTTTACAATATATTCTTGTCAATGAAAAAAAGTCTTCTTTTAAATTCTTGTCAAAGAAGATGTTTCTAGTGTAACTTGGGAAGCATTAGTGATTGGTAACACGCTATGCACATGTGAGATTTTCATGGTGATATTCTCACAACAGCCGTTCAGAATGGTTCGACGGATGATAATAAGAGATCGTTCCCGATGAGTTGCCACTCGTTGACTCAATTCCCTCATGTTTGGTTATAGAAGACAAGAAACATTTTACAACGTGCTAGATTTGGGAATATCAGGGCAATGGTCCCCCATCGCCTCTTTAAGTGATTACAAGCTGTCCATTTGGTTCAGGCACTTTTGAACGTTGATGGTGCAGCCGAATCACACATGAAACCTTCCACGACTAACTCGGCAGAACGCGCCCATACCCCTTTCTGAACCGAAGGGCAGGGAACAAATGATAATATTGAAAATACCGAAAGTTGGTTGTAAAAGGAATTGCAGCAAATTCATAAAGCTCCATATACCTAAATACAATTGGATTGAGTTTTATAATGGCGGAAAAACACCCTTACCTTAGTGTGCTGTAAATTACAATGCAATACTTATAGTGACAAACTCGATGTTTCGATGTATTCTTGTATTCTATTCAAATAAACCACCCACACTTATGAGTGACCCCAACAGCATCCTTTCTGTTGGTTTACATCGGTGCCAATAATTTGAATAACTTTAATGTTCAGCTCTGTACAGAGTATAACATACATAGTTAAATATCTGATCCATTGCTGACGTCAGTTCAATTCAGCACACCCTTTACCAAAACGGATCCCGCTCCAAACACAACAATTTTATTGGATGTTCCCAGTGATTTCCCGTGGAAGTGCAGTGAATTTCACGGCTTCCTTCAAATCAAGTACCACGTCAACATATTCCTACCCATTTCCAGCATGACCTGCATTTGGCGAAGCCGGCGCAGAGAAGGCTTTAGTTTGGGATCACAAGGGTTTACACATTGAGGATGTATGCTAGTCCCAAGCATCATATGTTGGCTCTCTGTGTAATAGCAGCTGATCTGGCAACAACGGAGTAGCAGCCTCGGGCGGTCAATCATACTCATGCTCATGGTCATGGTATAGCAGGAGAAATAAGTGGATCTGAAGAAACCAATAGTCTACGCAAGAGATCATTCGTTTCTCTTGAGTAGTCTCTTTATAAGGTAAATATTAACCGTTATGTTTCCAACACGGAACAAATTTGCCTTTTTAGAATTCAAAACATGATATTTCATTAAGTTCCGTTAGTAAGATATTGAAACTTTGGGACATCTCATACCTCGTTCATACACTCAGTAGCAAAAAAAAGCCGAGCAAAATTTTGCTTCCAAAAACCGCGTTTTTCAACTTTCTGTTACTTTGTCAATTATCAATATTTTTGAATGAAAATTTGACAATTTAATAACCAATGTATAGACCTTATGTGACCAAAATTTCATGTTGATAAAATTTACTAATTTGGAGTTATCATAAAATATGTGAAAAAAAATCATTTTTGGACATAGCAATTTCAAAAATCCGTATTTCTGTGAAAAACTTAGGTAGCATATTAAAAATTTCTCTATAGCTTAAAAATATAAAGATAATAATGTGAACAAAATTTTAACTGTTTCCATAAAGTGGTTTGGACTACAGCTGGCGTCAAAGTTGACGTACTAACATGAGCATTTCCCTTTTTCACCCGATACTGACCTTGCTGAAATATCGGTGCAAAAACGAAGCCGAAATTTTTAATGTGCTATTTAAATTTTTCACAGAAATACGGATTTTTGAAATTGCTATGCCTAAAAATGACTTTACTAAAAATATTGATAATTGACAAAGTCACAGGAGATTGAACATGGAGTTTTTTTGCTTACAAAATTTTGCTCGGTTTTTTTTTGCTACTGAGTGTACTTATCACCCTGGAGTGAAATAATGCCTCTACCGGACCAAAGCCCCGAAAACTCGGGTACCCGGTCGATCACTTAAAGGTGTTTTTTTTTTTGCCAAACACATAACGCGTAAAACTTAAGAGAAATTAAAACATTCAACTCCACGTCTTCACCCTTTAATAGATGTAGTTGACTTACAAATAAACATCAAACACACACAGTTCGTACAAGTGGAAGATATTTCGAGTGCTTGAGCTCATATCTCAACAACTTTGTGTTGATTATGTGAGCTTCAAATAAAGTGGTCTACAAGAAGAGAAACCTGAAGTCAAGTGAATGAATGAGAGCTTAATTTATTTGCAATTCAAGTGGCTAGTAGTATAGTAACTCAAGTATCGAGATTAGACTCAGCTAGTCTTGCTAGCTAAATATAAAATTTCAGTAAAATTATAAAAATCATAAAAAAATGCACAATCAGCTAGTAGAGCAGTTCCATAGCGATTCCCAAATTGTACTTTCTTGTATATTTTGATTTCGTTGAAATTTTGCATAAACGTTCCTTATGATCCAACACCTCGAGCTATTCAGAAATTTGTGCTTCACTTGTATGGGAACCTCCTTTTACAGAGCCGGACTAACGCGGGCGCCAAAGAACACACTTGGTCCGACTTGTGACCTCATGTCGTCTGAACACTGTCCGTGATGCGACATCGCCTAGTATGCGATGTCCAGGATGGTTCGATGGAGCTGAGTGTGGGCCCTCGGACTATCGTGCTCAACTGTTATGGCGGAAGTCATTTTGACTAAGGGGCAAAAAATAATCATCCGGTGGAGTCGTGTTGGTTTATGGTCGGTTCTTGTTGAATATGGGCGGAATGACCCATATGGACCGTTTTGATGCGTCCGCGACGGAGCAACGGCGCAATTCGGCATACTGATGAGACCTGCCGTCTTATGTTTTCCGGTGGGTGTGATAGGGGTGAGCCCCAATCTACTTTTGCATCCCCTAGTTAAACGCACAGCGACTTGACTCCGGCTGCTTCGGTACGATTGGGTAAGTCCCGTTAGAATCAGATGAATGGCTAGTAAACATCCGATTACGGGGGTCGGTGGACCCTGGTCAATAATAAACGCGGTAACGGCTTTTCTGCAATGAAAGCTCTATGTATGACAAAGTAATCTATATGCAGTAGCCAGAAGGATTTGCGAAGGACACGACGAAAGTATGCCGGCTTCGGAGGGCGCTGTACGGCCTGAAGCAATCCAGCCGTGTCTGGAATCATCAGCTGGATGAGGCATTACGCGAGTTCGGGCTGGAACAATCGAAGGTCGACCCTTGCCTATACTACAGCAGCGATGGAGCCAGAATGTTGTTCGTTACCATCTATGTGAACGACTTTCTGATTTTCACAAACAATGCAAAACTGAAAAAAGGTTAAAGAAGTTCTTGTGCACGCGGTTCCGGATGAAGGATCTGGGTCAAGCGAAGTTTTGCCTGGGACTTAAGATCAGCAGATACCTAGAGCGTGGTGAGTTGTCTCTCGACCAACAAAGCTACATCGAAAACGTGCTGGCCAGGTTCAACATGACGAGCAGTCATCCTGATCAACACCGTTTTAAGCCAGCGAGCGGCAGGATAAATCAATGTTACAACGGAACTCGAAAGAAGCAGAGCAGATGAACAACGTTCCGTACAAGGAAACTATCGGATGTTTGCAGTACATTGCCCAGGCAACGCGCCCCGATATATGCTACGCTGTAATTGCTGTAAGCCAATTCAGCAGTAATCTAGGACGGAAGCATTGGGAGGCGGTGAAAAGGATTTTTCGATACTTGAAGGGCACGGCAGGCAATCGGCTCCGGTACAGCAAGCAAGGCAATGAGGAGTTCGTTGGCTACACCGATGCCGATTGAAGAGGAGATGTGGACACACGGCGATCAACGACGGGCTACGTGTTCGTGTTCCAGGGTGGTGTCATTTCCTGGAACGTAAAGAAGCAGCCGACGGTGGCGTTATCATCCTGCCAGGCGGAGTATATGGCGTTGTCCAGGACGATCCAGGAAGCGCTATGGTGGAAGAACTTGCTGAAGCATGAGATGACTATTCCGATCTTGTGCGATAACCAAGCGACCATTTGCATCGCCAAGAACGGATCTTTCAACCCGAGGGCCAAACACGTGTACATGCGTTACCTTTTTGTCCACCAACCATTTTGTCCGTTACCATTTTGTCCACGACGCAATCGATTAAGGGTCGGTTGTGGTGAACTACGTAAACATAAAAAATCAAGCTGCTGCTGGATTCACCAAGCCACTAGTTCAAGCCGGAATTGTGAAACAGAAGTTATAGTAGTTTTATTGTGAAAAATATACGTTTTTCATAGCCCGTCAGCTGGCGGGGATGCAAGTACATGCACATGAAACCTAATAGGGTTCAAAATATAGGATGTATTTTAGCATATTATGTTGGTTTCATGTGTTTCCATGATTATCCCCAAGGGTGAACCTGTGTTCTATGAAGTAGCGAATATACCATTAAAACTATCATAATTGCTAATATTCCCAATTGAGAACCCTGTTATCGTGAAGAAACTGATCTAATTCTAGTATTTTTATTATTTATTAAACATTATTCGAAATACGCTACTATTTAGGACCGATTCAAGGAAATTATTTACCTATATAAAGAAAAACATTTTTTAACCAATCAAAAAAGTTCTCAATGTTGTTAAGAAAAGTCATGGTCACAGTAGTCATTGCTCAAATGAGTGAAAAAGTGAATTATTCTTAGTTTGTATAACAATGGTTTATTAATGCGTATTCAAAAATGAAGCTTGATTCATTCAGAGCTCAATTTTCATAGATCTTTAGTCTTGATCTTCATCACTGCTTTCTTCCTCAAATTGATCTTTGGATACCATCAGATCTTTAGCGTCCTCAGAAAGTTCCATGTCAGGCTTGGAACAATCATTTCTCAAGCTTGTAATGTACGGATCAGAAGACTCTAGGAGCCGGTGCAGTAAATCTAGATTCACAGCTGTTCTGGATTGTTTTCTGGTATGATCCCTTCGATACCTGTATTTAAATTATGGAAGAAATAAAGGTATTTTTGCAAATAATAATAGTTTACTTCTTTATATCCTTGTTCCGACTTTCCTGCGCTTCTTCTGATAATTCGCCGATCGGAACCAAGAAATGTTCGATCACATGAGCACCATGGATCAAAACTTTGTGAACAGTCACCGGCATGTAGTACCAACCGTATTGTTTCACAAGCTTCTTCGCTGTTTCCCGACAGTAATCGTCAAATTTCTGCACGTTGATTTCCATGCCCGATGCCAGGGTTTCCAGAATGATGGTACACCGTTGTATAAGTTCCAAGTTCATCTTGGTTACTTCGGCCGACTTCTCCGGGTTTTGAAAAAACCTACGGGCGGTATTCCCATCATTGGAAGTGTCGTCCTCCTGCACGAGGTTGATCCACAATGAGCCCCATCTCAGTTCTGAGTTTTTGTTGGATCTGCTTCTTGTTTTCCTACAATTATCTACAACTTTGCTGAAGACACTAACTCTCTATCTCTTCATTTAAAAAAAATCAAGTTTGTAGCGGCGCCTGTGGTGAAGCTGCGAACTAAAATCTGTCTTTTTTAAATAAGTTATAGTTTATGAAAATTTTCATCTGAAGACACCAAAATGTTAAGAATACGTTTTTACGAGTTATTGTAAAAAAAATCATGTTTTTGGCGTTTCGTCCCACAGTGCAATGCCTTTGCAGTTGTGACATACCATTTTGGTTGCAAAACGCCTTTCTTCCGAGTGATAAATGCTATTGTACCGACCACAGCGTTCCGGAATAGGAGAGCTTGATCTTCGCCAGACAATACCTCCTCTTTGAGGCGGTTGTCCCCATCTTCCACGAAGGTTGGACCTTTGGTACGGTGTTTGGCCGTATGCTGAGGTAGTGTGGCTAGCAACGTAGCGGGATGGTCCCACAGCATTCAGCACCGCATTGACTGAAGCAACTGATGGTTCCACAACGGCTTGCTTTTAAGCAACATATTTTTCATTCAAACGCATTGTTTCGATCTCTTGGACATTGTCAATGAGACGAGAGCGATCCTAACTAGCTTGTGCTAAGCCTGTTCCGCCACGGTGCAAAGTATCTCCTCGAACTGTTTTCTTTCTGGGTATTCACACTGCCTGGCTGCTAATCCAATTCTCTTGATGAACATTAAATCCGATTAATTGGTTTGTGTCATAAGAGCAAGCTTCCTACGTTGAAGCATTACATTCGAGGTAGAAGCAAAGTATATTTTAAGCCGGAACATGGCATTCGAAAAGAGTCTCATTTCTTCAGTATGGGCATCACTCGATGAAACTGTCGTTCAAAAAATCAGGAGAAGCTTCTGGCCAGTTTTGAACTTGAAAAGCATAAACCGCCAATTCATTTGCAAGATGGGTGTTAAAAGAGTTGGCTCCGGCTGAATATTTCTTATTTCTGCAAGTAAAATAATTCGAGGAACCTCTGTGATTCTCGTTTCGTGTCAAATATATAAGTGAATAGTAACTTCAAGACCACAATATACTAGAATTTAATCTCATGTACTTATTGCTGGCTTACCTGTTTTTTTTGCCAGTCATTGGTTGCTCATCTTTTCTTTTTGCTAACACGAAGTTTTGAAAATGGCTTACCCTTTTTGTGCCATTTTTCTTGTCTCTCGGCTTATATTTCTTGTTTTGCCAAATTTCATTTCAGAATAATGTTTCTAAGTCATTATATTCATACCACTTACAAAATTGTGTGTGTGTTTTTTTACTTACCCTTTGGGAGCTACAGCGATGTCATTGTCGTGGTTTTCGGACTCCATTTTGATTTGATCGGCTCAAAATCGTACCGTTCGCCAAATAGATGCTTACGCAACAAAAATCGAACGCCTAATGGTCTTCCAACGCAATTTATAATTGCTTCTCCTACTCGTAGAGAACGCTCACTCCAACCAAACATATCTAGGGTTTTTTTTTTTCATTAGGGCGAATCTACAATAGAGAGATTCTCTCCGGGCTCGCTCTCTTTCATTCATTACACCGCCATTATTAAACTTTCAAGGGATTCTTTAGTACAGATCGAAACACAACAGTGCTGGCTAGTATACTCTATAAATAGTAGAATAAAAAACGTAAAGGTGATTGGTTTATTTAAATTTGAGTTCCCAAATTTCATCTGACAATAGTTATTACATGTCGTATATTCCAAAACCGGTATCAACGATCTTGAACTGTTAAACAATTGCGCAAAATATACATCGGCACTGCAAGATAATATTAAAGATAACAAAAAATACCCCGAATAGCTGAAACAACTATTTATACCATTGCTCAAAATTACAAGAATTCCTCTGCGTGAATGCATAAAGTACTGCTTATTAAGAACAACAATATCTTTGTAGAAACCACTGCAGCAATTTCTGCCGAAATTTGTGAGGCAATCTATTGTGGAAATTTGAAAGAAAAACAAAATATTTGAAGAAATTATTGAAATAATTTCTATGTAAGAATTCTTGCAGTCATCCTAAATAAAATTTAAAAATAATTTCTCAAGAACTCCATGCGGAATGTAGACTTTTTATTGAAAGGAATGAAATATCTGAAATTATGGAATGCATTCAAAAAAAAATTCCCAAGATTTCTCCTACAGTTTAGGATATTCTCTAGAATTACTTCAAGCATTACATTGTAGTTTTGTGAAGTTCTTTCAGGTGTCCTCCGGAGATTTTTTTTTCTCACAAACTTCACAAGTTCAGGGATTCTTCCAAACATTTCATCTCAAGAAAGTTTTGAAAAACTGCCGATGCCATTGCCGAAATTACTGGGAGAATAATTGGGAGAATTCATGGAAGAGTGCCTACAAACTCCTTAATAATACCTTTAGAAACACCAAAAGGAATATCTTAAAATTTCATAGAATCTATGAGAAATTCTACAAAATATTCTGAAAAAATTATCTCACAAAATTTATGGAGGAATAATTTGTGCCCCCAACCAACTAACACAAACTAACTAACTATAAATTAGAAGAAAAATTAGTTATCTCCATTGAATTCCAACTACCTTTGCTTATCTTCGACAGATACGCGTATTTCGTCTACAATGTGCAGACTTCTTCAGTGTCTCGTACTAATAACTCGACTGGATGAACGAAGCCCGACTCGTTTCTTGGCGTTCTGCACGAAACTTTTGATCAAGTGCAGCTTTTTCGCGACATCCCGAACGGAACAGTTGGGTTTGTGTTTAAAGGTAGCAACCACTCGCTTGTGATCCGTCACACAGTACGGAAAACTTTTTCTATCACTCACCTTCTTCCGATCGACGGTTAAACGTTCCCCGAAACATTTTACAGGGCGCTCCGAAACATTTTACAGGGACACTGTACAGGGGGCGGCAGAAAATAATGCGATAATGTTCTAACTTGAGTATTGGGTTACTTCGTGTAGCTAGTGACTAATATCTGTCGAAAGTGTATTTGTTTATGTTTACTTTCAAGTGCTGCATCCAAACATTCTTTTTGTTTACTGCAAATTCGTCAAAATGTTCGCGAAAGAAGTAATCACTAGTTTCTTGCTCGCCCAGAAGAAGCCGAAAGAGATTGCCAAGGTGGTGAGGTGCCATTTGGCAACAGTTTACCGCATAAAAATGACCCTGCAGGATGGTCCTAAGCAGCGTAAGCCAGGAAGCGGACGTCCGCGCTTTGCACGCTCGCCGAACGTGATCAAATCGTTCCGTGCAAAAATTGCTCGCAACCCGGTGCGTTCTATAAGAAAACTTGCAAATGAAGCCAATATTTCGGAGAGATCCATGCGGAGAATCAGCAAAAAAGACCTGCATGCATCTTCCAGAGCCAGAGTGAAACGCCACTTGATTGCGGACCGGGTCAAGGAACTACGAGTGACTCGTTCCAAGAGATTGCTTCCCTTGTTGAAGAAGGAAAAAATGATAATCCTGTTCTCCGACGAAAAGTTTTTCAGCATCAATGTTGTGGCCAACAGCCGGTTCATTTCGCCGCAGAAAATGGAGAACTTTCCGGAAAAAGTAAATTTCAAATTTCAAACCCAACATCCGTCTGTTTTCATTGATACTGGAGTTATAATCAATACCGAAGTGTATATCTGTATTTTAAAGGACCAAGTGCTTCTCTGGGTGAAAGCCAACTTCTCCAAGGACCAAAACGTTGTCCTACAGCAGGATGGAGCGCCGTATCACACGTCCAATCGAACCCAATAATGGTTGAACGATAACATGAAGTTTTGGCAGAAGGATTTGTGGCCCCTTAGCAGTCCAGATATTAATCCGTTGGATTATTCGATTTGGGCATATGTTGAAGCACGAGCCTGCAAAACATCACACCCTAGTGTGAAAACCCTGAAGTCAACCAAAACACGCACATGGCAGCCAATGTCGGAGGACTAAGTCCGAAAGGCATGCTCTGGCTTCCGGCGTCGGCTCGAGGATGTTATAAATAAAAATGGACACATTGAATAAATTTGTTTCAAAGGACTTATAAAGATAACTGCACTCGAAAATGTTGATGTTATTGCTTGAATTAGTTGAAAATGGGATTTGAAAGAAAAAGAACAAATTTTCGCATTATTTTCTGCTGCACCTGGAGAACTGGAGAATTTTCAACATCTTTCGTTGTCGAGGTGCATGTGCAAATTGTGTTCCTTCGACTCCATTTTCAAAACTTCGGAACATTTCACAATGAAACTCACGCAATGTAAACAATTCACCCCAAATTTCGTTGAAACCAACCCAAAAGGCGAAATGTTACAGATTATTGAAAGTGATCCAATTTACACCCTTTAGAACAGCCACCTAAAACTCTCAACAGAATATCTTGAAATAGTATCATGGAATCAGTTTTGTTGTACAATTCTATTGTAGGAGATCTTATTCCGAGTGTAGAATTTAGCCAACAGTGATTTTTTTTTATCCTGTAGAATGGTCGGACATTTTCTCGGCTTACTTGATTGAGACAATTTAATCATTTTATCGGTCGAAAACGGTGCAAAATTAAGTAGAAATCTCAAGTGAGATTTATATTCGCAAATTTTATTAAATTGCATTTCAGTTTGAGCAAAAATCAAGAACACCGTCGGTCTTGAGGTGCGTCTTAATTCCAGTAATTCTCCTTCTTCACGACAAGCGCCCCCTCTTTCCACACTTACTTCATCGACCAGCTGACGTACACACGCAATTGGCTATAAACTTCATGTTGTTATCCGTGCGCTGTGAAATATCGTCACCACCGCGATGCCGGGCGCTCCGGACTGACTCGTTTTCTCAGCTTTACAACCAAAGCTCTCCAATCCGACTAGAACTAATGATTTATATCGGAACGCATAAATTACAAAGACGAGATTTTTACTCCAAAACCATCCGCATCCGTATCTTTGCATCCCTTCACCCGTCCCGTCTGGCCTCCTGCCAAGGTAACTTGAAATGGTAATTGACACCGGCCGTAAAGATAAAATTCAAATACCTACCTGCTCGTGTTATCATGACGCGTGTGCGAGGGTAAATGAGAGCTGAAAAAGAACTAGGTACTTGCCGACGTGACGTCCGACGATGGCCTACATACAGCTTCAGGCCGACGCGACGTTGTTTTCCCCCATGAATTGGCGCTTTATGCAACCGATAGATTCGTGTCCTTGTAGAATCCTTAATCCAGAAAAGTTGAAACAGCAAGCATCAAAGAAGTAAAATTTCCATTTCAGATTCCAATGGTGCATCGATGTTTTGTGACTTTCGTTGGGGTTGTGAGTAATGGAAAATGGCATCGTTTTGCTTTCCTAGGAATATGAAGTTGATAGTTAATATTTGCGTATCGTTGATTGAAACATGGACTATTTGAATTGTTCAGCCCTTACTGGGTGCACCTTCGTTACCTGATTTTGTTACATTTTTCCCGGCTATCAATCGGCAGTAAACACAATTTGATTTGCGATTTACATATCCCACACCTACGCTGTATTCCCGCATACGGTAGCTACGGGAATAACAACCCAAGCGTATTTAGTTTAAATTAAGTCATCCATCCGTTGTCAATGATTGGACCTTTAGGAATTTAATAATGGGGAAGGGCAAAACTAATGGGTAGAACGTGCGTCTTCTGGAATTTTCATAATCCAGTTCTCGGTAAATTGAAGAACGTTGCGTGGGTATTGACCTTCTTCGTTGAGTCATCTGTGGGATGCATGCTGAAATGACAGCGCTATTAAACAGAAAGGTAAATTAGACAACAAAGTAACATCTTCAACCGTCGCTATCAGCCAGCGTCTTGGAGTAAAAAAAGCCCTCGAATTTATCTAGCTTTGCCGCCTCCAGATTGCAGCTGTAGAATTTAATCACACTGCAACTTTGTACTTTTCAAAGGAACGACGCCTTCAACCATGGATAGAGCTAACAAACGAGCTGGTCTGTCGACTTAGAAGAAAGTGGTGACTCCAAATCGCGACGATAAACAAATCACGTCGGCCATAGCACGATCGCGAAAGTTGTACTCGATGATGCTGACGAAGTTTGATTGCATGGTACAGGACGACGAAACTTACGACAAGGCAGACTTTAAACAGCTTCCTGGACAGGAATTTTATAAGGCAACCGCACGGGAAAAGCTGGCAGATATTTTCAAGCACATCAAACTGTCAAAGCTTGCGAAGAAATATCTGGTGTGGCAGGCCATCTGTACCTGTGACTTCAAGAGCAACGTTTACGTTGCGACCGGAACCGTCAACCAGGAAATTTATCTGAACGATTGCTTACAAAAACTTCTACTGCCTTTCCTGAAACGACACAACTGTTCCGTTCTATTTTGGCTGGATTTGGCATCTTGCCATTACGGAAAAAGGCCATGGAGTGGTATGCTGCCAACAACGTTCAAGTGGGGCCCATCCAACCGAACAATATTGGGCCATCGTCAAGCGGAATCTTAAGAAGACTCAAAAAGCTGTTGTGAGCGAGAAATAGTTCAAGGTAAGCTGGCGTTCTGCGGCGAATAAAGTGGACAAGGAGACTGTACAAAATCTCATGGCAGAAGATAAACGACAGACCCGGCAATGAGCATTCGGTAAAAAGGAAGCGTAGCTGAATGTTTCTTCTGTATTTTGAATTAACAGAACTTAAAAACGAAAAAGAATTTGACTTATTAATAAGAACTTTGATTGACTCACACACATTACTGATTGACCAAATTTTGATCGGAACATTCTTTTATGTTTTTCCTTATGCAGAGCTATGCAGACATTTGTGTTTCTTTTGTCGGGACCCCAGCCCCCCCTCCCACAGACAGACAGACAGACAGACAGACAGACAGACAGACAGACAGACAGACAGACAGACAGACAGACAGACAGACAGACAGACAGACAGACAGACAGACAGACAGACAGACAGACAGACAGACAGACAGACAGACAGACAGACAGACAGACAGACAGACAGACAGACAGACAGACAGACAGACAGACAGACAGACAGACAGACAGACAGACAGACAGACAGACAGACAGACAGACAGACAGACAGACAGAGCAGACAGACAGACAGACAGACAGACAGACAGACAGACAGACAGACAGACAGACAGACAGACAGACAGACAGACAGACAGACAGACAGACAGACAGACAGACAGACAGACAGACAGACAGACAGACAGACAGACAGACAGACAGACAGACAGACAGACAGACAGACAGACAGACAGACAGACAGACAGACAGACAGACAGACAGACAGACAGACAGACAGACAGACAGACAGACAGACAGACAGACAGACAGACAGACAGACAGACAGACAGACAGACAGGACAGACAGACAGACAGACAGACAGACAGACAGACAGACAGAACAGACAGACAGACAGACAGACAGACAGACAGACAGACAGACAGACAGACAGACAGACAGACAGACAGACAGACAGACAGACAGACAGACAGACAGACAGACAGACAGACAGACAGACAGACAGACAGACAGACAGACAGACAGACAGACAGACAGACAGACAGACAGACAGACAGACAGACAGACAGACAGATGACAGACAGACAGACAGACAGACAGACAGACAGACAGACAGACAGACAGACAGACAGACAGACAGACAGACAGACAGACAGACAGACAGACAGACAGACAGACAGACAGACAGACAGACAGACAGACAGACAGACAGACAGACAGACAGACAGACAGACAGACAGACGAGACAGACAGACAGACAGACAGACAGACAGACAGACAGACAGACAGACAGACAGACAGACAGACAGACAGACAGACAGACAGACAGACAGACAGACAGACAGACAGACAGACAGACAGACAGACAGACAGACAGACAGACAGACAGACAGACAGACAGACAGACAGACAGACAGACAGACAGACAGACAGACAGACAGACAGACAGACAGACAGACAGACAGACAGACAGACAGACAGACAGACAGACAGACAGACAGACAGACAGACAGACAGACAGGCAGACAGACAGACAGACAGACAGACAGACAGACAGACAGACAGACAGACAGACAGACAGCCAGACAGACGCTAATTTATGATCCAGTAGTTGATAATGTGAACTACCATCTAATGTAGGAAGGCAACTGCGTATAGTACTGGACTGTTTGATTTAAACGATTTGATCTATGGTGTTCTGTGGTACATGTTTCATCATGTTTCTGTAAGAAAGGCCAAAAACGTATTGTAATACAAATACACTAACGCGCAGCCAAAAACATATCGAATGGTTGTTCACTGTTGATGAGGCGTCTATGCAACGTTTCAAAACATGTAACTACATAATCAACAACAAGTTCGAGCAAACTACTCTACGAAAGAAAGGTACGTACAAACCAAATTCATGTTCGAATGATGATCCTAAAGAAGGAACGAGCGACGTAAATTTTGCGAGTCCTCAGGACCTTAGTGTCTCATCAACAAGTGGAACGAACGAAAACTTGACTGCTTAAAAAAACCTTTAAAAATAAAACTCTGGGCCCTCTGGAGGTCAAATTCCGGCGATGGTTCTCCAATGACCAGAACCATTCTGGGGAACCGGAACTAGTCAATCTGAGCCCCAAGGGGATCGAAAATACTCAAGGTTCTCAATAGACCACAAGAGTTACGGGAAATCAATGGACCGAAGCTCTTCAGAACAAATTTTTTTGGGATTCCAATGGTCAAAATTCAATCTGGCCCTCCAAAGGACCAACAGGTTTCTGGGTTTTCAAAGAACCAGAATTTTTCTGGGCATTCGGGTGTTCGGGCCGCCAAAGAACCAGAAAGCTTCCGGGTATCAAATAAACAGCTTTAGGGCCTTCAAAGAACCGGACTTCTTCTTGGCTCTAAAGAACTGCTATTTATATCGCCCTCACAAGACCGGAAATCATTGGAAATCATCAAACCACCAATCACGTCCTGGGCCTTCAAAGATCCAGATGGACTGGTAACGCCGGTCGACAAAATCCGAAAATGCCAGTTTCCGTTAGCATGGGTCCCAAAACCACCAAATATCGTAGTTTGACCTCATGCGATTTGAATTTTTCTTCACAAATTGGCATCAGAAATGGAAATTTTGATATATTTTGAAAACCACTCAATTAACTGCCTCGGTTTATATGTAAATGCTTTTTTATTGCATTTAAAACATTCCAGTCTCATTGTAGAGAACTGACGTCTTGAACAAAGTTGCTCAGTGCGTAACGAATCGTGTTTTGATATTATCATATAAATTCCATATCGTACTGCAGAGATGGCACTGCTTTCTATCATGCCATATGAAACTATAGAGAGCTGCCGTCTTCGGCTAAGTAGTTTGGAATATAAAATGTAGTCATTTGACATTATCAGATTAGTTCCAAGTTTAGCAGCAGAGAAGGCGCTGCAGTCTATCTTTGTAAAATTGAGCTCTTGACAGTTGCCGTCTTCGGTAAAGTTGTTGAGAATGAAAAATTTAGTTCCAAATGGTGTCGCAAAGATGGCACTGCAGCCTATCTTTGCCAAATGAATTTGTATTTTTGTACATCTCTAAATTTTGTACAGATAGATTACCGTGACATCTCGTCGATACGATCTAAAACAAATCTGATAATCTAAAAAAATGTCCACAGCATTTTGAATATTTTTGAAAACAGTAAAAATAGACTATTGTGCATTCTCTGATTTCCTGTAATATCAAAACACGGTCTTCAACACATTCAAAAACTTCGCCGGAAACTGTATTTACCTAGAACTTTATTTGGCTGATAAAGACTACTTCTCTGCAGCACAATTTGCAACAAATATTAAAATGTGGAAGGCCTTCATATTACATACAGAACAAAGACAACAAATAAGACGCCCCAGGTATCCAATAAGCATTAGCATATACAGTAAATCAACCCTGAATCTGCATTGCAGATGCTACAATCATTATATTAGCATTATTTCAGCATCTTGAAAGCTATCTGTTGTAAAGTTGAATTTCAAATGCTATTTAAATTCTTGTAGCCTGTAATAGGCATTTCGAGTGCAAAATAGCATCAATGAAGCATTATCATAGCATTTCAGTAAGGCATCTGTATGTTGGACCAAAAGCGGCACTTATGTTGCATTTAAGGCGACTTAATTGCTTGATAGGCTGCCGTAAAGACGCTTTGGAACTGCTTATTGGTTACCTGGGGATGCTCGACATATTCAATAACTTTGCTGAAGATGGCATATCACTAGAACTACATATCGTCGGTTTCGTGCAATAGTGGCATAACGCAAAATATATGATTTTTCAGGAGAAGCGTTTGAAAATTCGCATTATTAAATCATGAAACATTTTCATGACCAACAGATTTTTTGTAGCTTTTTTCTTCGCTATTATTTAGAACCAGAGCTACTTTTGATAGTGCATTGATGAAAATATGGAAATAATTATGCATTCATTCATTTTTTAACAAATTTTATAAATATTTTGAGTTGTGCCTTTATTGCATGAAAATTTCGGAATATTATGTCGAGTTGTGACTTTAACGCAAAAAGAAAACACAAGATTTTTCGCAAAGAGTCTTTGTTGCATGCAACACAGAATGAAAAGATCACTATAAATTTGCAAGAAAGGCACAAGTCAAAAAATATCTGTTTTTCTTAAATCATTATTTTCTGCAATAATGGCACAACTCAAAAAGTATCTTTGATGCTTTAAATTTTTTGTCAATTTTAAGAAACTAAAGAGACACTTCTATTTGTAGCAAACGTTTTGAAACAAATTTTACCAGGACTCTTTGTAGGATACTAAATTACATTATTTCCCATCGTTTGGCATCAAAATCTAAAAAATGACATATTTTGAGTTGTGCCACTATTGCACGAAACGATATGGTTGAAATAATGATAATGACAAAAAACGACATGTAACATACCAAAAAACTATGACGCCAACTTTCTCAAGCTTCATAGACTACAGCTCCATCTCTGCTGAAAGATCTGCAACTAATATGATTACGTAAAAAGACACTAATGTCACAATGAGAAACTTTGCCAAAAATCGCAACTCTTTATTTGACAAAGATTAACTGCAGCGTCATCTCTGCGGCAAGACCATGAACTATTATGATGTTGTCAAAAGACGACAAATGACATTCTAAGAAACTATGCAGGACCGGAAACTCTCTCCCAGTGGCAATATCTGGAACTAATATGATAATATCAAAAGACGACAAATGACATATTGAGAAACTTTGTCCTAGACAGCAACTCTCTACAACTAAAGGGTGTTCCGATCAAAATTTGGTCAAACAGTAAAGTGTGCGTCTATCAAAGTTTTTATTAATAAGTCAAATTCTTTTTCTTTTTCAAGTTCAGTTAATACAGTATATAGGAAAACATTCAGCTAAGCTTCCTTTTTACCGAATGCGAATTGCCGGGTATTTCGTTTAACACCTTTCATGAGATTTTGTACAGTCGCCTTGTCCACTTTATTCACCGTAGAACGCCAGTTTCCCTTGAACTGATTCTCGCTCACAACAGCTTTTTGAGGCTTCTCAAGGTTCCGCTTGACGATGGCCCAATATTGTTCGATTGAGCGGAGCTCTGGCGTGTTGGGAGGGTTCTTGTCCTTGGGCACCACTTGAACGTTGTTGGCAGCATACCACTCCATGGTATTTTTTCCGTAATGGCAAGATGCGAAATCCAGCCAAAATAGAACGGAACAATTGTGTCGCTTCAGGAAAGGCATTAGACGTTTTTGTAGGCACTCGCTCAGATAAACTTCCTATTTGACGGTTCCGGTCGCAATGTTAACGTTGCTTTTCAAGCCACTGGCACTGATGGCCTGCCACACCAGATATTTCTTCGCGAACTTTTACAGTTTTTATGTGCTTGAAAATATCTGCCACCTTTCCCCGTCCGGTTGCCGTATAAAATTCCTGTCCAGGAAGCTGTTTAAAGAGCAACTTTGCCGAAAATGGTCACTTTCTGCAATTAGTCGGGAATGTTAAATATGCAGTTCTGTTCACACATCGAAATCAACACCTCCTTCCCTTTTGTAGCAAATTCCCGGTGGCCATTGTTACTGGAACCAGGTTTTTTTTTCGCAAGTACTGCATTTTTGAGCCGGTAACTTTTCTGGATGTGCACTGAAGAAAAATGCATATAGAAACGGCCAAAAACTAGCTTAAACGGACTTCAACACTACAACCTAAGGCAATCAAATTCGAAAGTATGCGATAAACGTGTGCTTGATTGTAAACAATGTCGATCGGTGTTATCCGGCAGTCGACAATCAGGTTCGAAGCCACACTATCACACACACACACACACACAGTGCTCTGGCGGTAATTGATACTCATTTCGGTATGTCGATCCCGTGCCCACGCAGTCCAACGAGTGCGGATCAGGTCGCTTTACTTTGTGCATAACAATAACTCCCGTAGACTGCTGGCTGTACCCATATTTCATACGCGCACAACCGACGACAACACAATCGGAAAGAATTCTATTAAGAGCAGTTCATATGTAGGTTTATTATTTTTCTTATATCTCATGCCCAATTATGCATATAAAACAGTAACGACCCACCCAACAGCAGAAGCATCAGCAGCAGTGCAGTTTCTACCAGCAACACACGAGCCGAGCAAGAGCAACACTGGTGTCTCCCTGGTCTCTCTCGAGTTCGCTCAGCTTCTTGGTTCACCCTGCGTCACCATGCCGCTTTTACCCCAACCAACGTCGTCGTCGCCTCGGTCGGTGGATCAGCTGAAGGCGTTCCAGTCTGGATTTGATTCACATCGTTAGATTATGAACTAGCCACTACTTAGCTCCAAGCTAAACAGTGCTTTTGACGAAGAATGTATGAATTAGAGGTTAATTATTCCGACAGCCTATCAAAAAGTGATCTGCTGTACTTCTGGGCCATAGGATTTAGGGAAATAAATCATCGGAATGATAAAGGCCGATTAAAAGAAAATTCTAGGGTTTTTTTTTCATTAGAGCGAATCTACAATTGAGAGATTCTCTCCGAGCTCGCTCTCTTTCATTCATAAACCAATCACTTTTACGTTTTTCATTCTACTATTTGTAGAGTATTATAGCCAGCACTGTTGTGTTTCGATCTGTACTAAAGAATGCCTCGTAAGTTTTATAATGGCGCTGTAATGAATGAAAGAGAGCGAGCCCGGAGAGAATCTCTCAATTGTAGATTCGCCCTAATGAAAAAAAAACCTTAGAATTGGTATACAAAGACCTGTAATTCGTGCTTCAATCAGTCTTAAAGGTTCACAGACAAGCTTACACGCTAGAAAAGGCTCTGCGCCCTTGTGTAAAGGGTAAACTTTTGAAAACCATCCGTTGACGCGGCGGACATCGACCGTCGAGTATACTATGCGGACAACCCGTAATCGAGACGTTTCGGAGCAGATTAGACAGATCTGTCTACTGTTGTGGTATCATTTGAACTGACTGGAAGGGTATATATTGATCGTTTTATAAGTAAAAATTTGGAAAAGCAGTGTTTGTACATGAAATAAAATTGGCTGCTCTGCTCTCTTCACCGATAGCACCAGCAATTTTTCATCCGTTTACATTCGGACACCTTAATAACCTTATCTAACCTGATTCCAAATTAGGTTCAACAATTCAACGTTAATTCAATCGTGCTATGCTCAATTCAGCCATCCATATGTTACTATCTAATTCACACATCTTCATCATCGCTCGACGATTCAAATTCATCCAAATCTGCAAGTTGACACCAGCAGTCAACATTCAGCAGTCCTGGGCTGCTTAGCAATTGGAGGGTCGATGATGGCTACACCCATAGTGACCACTTGGCGGTTTGTTATTGTATCGTCCACTATACAAGACAGCGTGCGGAAGGAGGAGCATCCACTCCATTCGCCCGCAGATGGAGGACGTCCTACTTTGATGTAGAGATTTTTAAAGAGGCGCTTGAGAGGGAACGAAACTTACGCGAAACCCAGGAACCTTGCGGCGAACGACTCGTTATGACACTTACACGAGCGTGCGATGCGACCATGCCGAGGGAAGTTAAACCGAGGAATGGAAGATCGCCGGTGTATTGGTGGACCGAATCGATTGCCGACCTTCGAAGAACATGCATCCACGCAAGACGGAGGGTGAAAAGAGCTCGGTCAGACGCCAAGAGAATCGGGCGTAGAGGGGCGGTAGTAGCCGTGAGACCGCACTAAAGAGGGAGATAAAGGCCAGCAAGCGAGCCAGCAAGAGCTGCTGCAGGTGATCGTTGGGGGACTCTTTCCGAGCCACGACCCGAGTCCATGACCCCCCGCCGCCGTAGATTTGTCCCATGACCAGCGTTCCAGTATCCCAGACCTTAACGCTGTTATAGCGACGGAAAGGTGGACGGCTCCGCCAAAAACTCGTGAGCACGTGGGCATTGACAACGACACAACAGGGGCCGGTGACGAGGCGACGGTGACGAATGAGGAACTCATTGCGATATCAAAGTCACTAAAGGTGAACAAAGCGCCGGGACCGGATGGTATTTCGAACCTGGCCATCAAGATGGCTGGATCTTGCTGGATCCCGAAATATTCAGGGTGGTGATGCAAAAGTGTGGAAAATTCAGACCCTTGTGTTGCTACCAAAGACAGGGAAGCCACCAGGAGATCCATCGGCATAAAGACCTATATGTCTGATGGATACAGCGGGTAAGGTGTACGAGAGGTAATCCTCAACTGACTGACAACATACACGGCGGGTATAGGAGGTCTATCCAATAATCAGTTTGGCTTCCGTAAAGGGAAGTCGACGGTGGATGCCATCCTGTCCGTCACCAAGACGGCTGAGGTGGCAATCCAGCGCAAGAGGCGAGGAGTACGATACTATGCAGTGCTAGTACAAGATTCTCGGAAGCTACTTCCAGAATCGCGTACTGGTATTCAATACAGAGGCAGGCCAGAAACGTGTCCAGATCACCGCAGGCGTCCCACAAGGTTCGATCCTGGGTCCGGTGCTCTGGAACACGATGTACGACGAGATACTGCGGCTTGAGTTCCCGAGCGGGGTGAAGACAGTCGGGTTCGCAGATGACATCACCCTGGAGATATGTGGTGAATCCATCGAAGAGGTCGAGTTAACGGCCTTGCACTCCATCGGCATTGTGGAGAGATGGATGAGCTCCAGGCAATTGGAGCTAGCCCACCATAAGACAGAGGTTCCCCAAGAAACTCATGATTTGGCAGGGGAATTGTTCGTGTGGTAAACGAAGCAAGCCATTCGTGACGACTTCAACTGTAAATGGACACGAATGAATGCCTGAAAAAACGACTGCTTGCGTTTCTCAAAACACACAACGTTCCTACAATTTTTGGGCCGGACCTAGTCTCTTGTCACTACTCTAAGGATGGGTTGGAGTGGTACAAGACGAATAGTGTCAATTTCATGCCGAAGGATCTAAATCCCCCAAACTCTCCAAAGTTGCGGTCAATTGAAAAAAATTGGGCTATAATGAAGCACGAACTAAAGTTGTCACTACAGAACAGGAATTGTTGAAGTCATGGTTGAAAGCGGGAAAAAATGTCGGTTCAAGCGTTGTACAAAATCTTATGAGTGTTATTAAGAAAAAAGTTCGGGCTTGGATTTGGTAAAGAAATATAGTGAAATAAAAATACCTAAACCAAGATTATACATTGTATTTATTCCCTGAATATTTCATGATAATCGGTTGAACTAGTTTTTGAGGACGAATTTAAAGTGATGCAATTTAACTGTGGACACCCTTTACTCGGGATATTGCGAAGCACGATTTGAGAACCGCTGGCCCAGAACATGAGAAAATTATGCAGTGTAAAGTTAATGTATTTATTTATTATGTTACTTGTTATTGACATCAACAGGCTCAATATGGCCCCAATGATGTTGAAAATAAATTAATTTAAAGCGTAGGGTCAAATAATAAAAATACATGTACATAAATACGGTCATATAGTTATTCAACACCGGAAGCAACATTGAAAAACGTAGTAAATCGCCGACGCAGCATCTGGCGTGAATGGTGAAAGTCGAACAGATGAGAGGCCCGGTTGAATACTCGCTGTAATCCACCGATGGCACCGTTCATGCTGTAGTTGGTACGGCGGAGAGGTAGTCTCAGCATCATATTGTTTCGAAGCGCTCTAGGTTGAACGTTGACATTTATTTGCTCCAGGATTGCAGAGCAGTCTATTCTGCCTTGTAATATATCTGCAATAAAAAGCGTCCTCGAGGTTTCTCTTCTGGTACGGAGAAGCTCCAGATCGATCAGCAGGCAACGATTTTCATAGCTGGGCAGATGAAACTGGTCCCTCCACGGCAGGTTCCTTAGAGCAAATCGAAGAAAGCGTCGTTGAACGGACTCCACTCTCTCAGCACCATTGTTGTAATTTGGGTTCCAAACTGTAGAACAATACTCCAATGTGGATCGCACCAGCGAACAGTACAGTGATTTGAGGCAGTAGATGTCAGAGAAATTTTTTGCTATCCTGAAGATGAAGCCCAATGTCCTCGACGCCTTATCAACCACATACGAGATGTGTTGCTTGTATGAAAGTTGAGAGTCCAGAATAATTCCCAAATCTTTTACTTGATTCACACGATCTATTGTTGATCCTTCGAGTCTGTAGGTAAATATGATCGGTTCTTTCTTCCGACAAAACGTGATTACCGAACACTTCGCAGGGTTAACTACCATTCTGTTTAAATTGCACCATCTGGCGAAAGCTTCGAATTGACGTTGGAGGAAGATGCAGTCATCGGTCGTACGAATCCGAAAGTAGATTTTAAGATCGTCTGCATACGATAGTCGTGGGCCTTCGATGACCAAATTCACATCGTTGAAATAAAGTAGGAAGATCAACGGTCCCAGGTGACTTCCTTGAGGTATCCCTGACGTGGCTGGATAAATGTCAGATTGGCAGTTCCCAATAGTGACCATCAGCTGTCGATCGGTCAGATATGAGCGAAACCATCGAAGAAAGTTGCCGCTAACCCCAAGTTTTTCTAGTTTCGCAATCGCAATGGCGTGGTTCAGCTTGTCGAATGCTGCTGACAAGTCGGTATATATGACGTCAGTTTGAGCTCGTTCAGCCATACTATCCGTGATATACGATGTAAGACACAGTAGATTAGTAGTGGTGGAACGACCGGAAGTAAAACCATGTTGATCACAACTCAGATATTGCTTGCAATGAGAAAGTAGAGGCTCCATGACGACTAACTCAAATAGCTTCGAGATCGCGCTCAACGAAGTGATTCCACGATAATTATTCATGTCTCCTTTGCTTCCTTTCTTGTGGACCGGAAACATATGTGCAAATTTCCAGCAGGATGGGAACACTCCTCTTGCGACGGACATTTGGAATAGGCGCAGCAACGGTGTCAGTAAGCAGGTAATGTGTCTCTTCAGGAATACTGACGGAACACCATCGGGTCCAGGATTGAAGGACGACTTGAGTTGTTTTGCGGCGGTTGTAATCATGTCGACGTTGATATCGATTATCCCCAGTGCTTGACCGTATAGTGGCACATTGTTAGCTGCTGATGTAACGTGTTCATCAGTCAATCTCTCACCGGAGAAAACACTGGAAAACTTTTCGGAAAACAGGCGGCATATCTCCTGGGGGGATGAAGCGACTTCACCGTTTAGCACCATTGAGGATGGTAGGCCAGACTCTCTGCGCTGCTCGTTTACATGCTTCCAAAAAGACTTCGGATGCGACCTGAGTTTGGACTGAATCCCTCGTAAATATGACGAGTAGCATCGACGGCTGACTCGCTTGAACTCATAATTGAGCCTGACGTAGTGGTTTTTCAGCGCAAGCGTACGATATTTAGTGAATTTTCTCAAAGCCGCTCTCTTAGTCGATTTCAGTTTTCGAAATTCGCTAGTTTGCCAAGAAAGGTGCGACTCTTTTTGGTGGACTCTCTTCGGAACGTGCCTGTCAATGACATATGCCAATGTGTCTTATCTTATCAGAATTCATTATGCTATGTTGGACAGCACGCCCGCGATACTACGGTGATCGGCTTTCCGGAAATCGTATGACACAGTAGCAGAAGTGCCGTCAAAATCTCGAACGTGGTTACCTTCCACGGCGACAATTAAAGGAGGGTGGTGAGGAGCCAGCTTTACCAGTGGAGTTGGAGCCGTAGAGATGAATGGAGCGGTGTCCTGAGCGCTTACAAAGCAGAGGTCTAAGCTTCGGTTGTTCTCGTTTACAACGTGGTTGATTTGAGATAGCGTGGCTGCACTATAGTTATCAAGAAGACTAACTGACCCTGTGTGAAATACAGAGCGTGTTGGGTCTGGATAGAGAAAGCCGCTGTGAGACATTTTCCACGATATACCAGCTAGATTGAAGTCACCAAGGACGATCATCTCGTCAACAGGAGTTGCATTCTCCATTATCGCGAAAACGGACCGGCAATGGGTTTCGATTAGATCGTTGTCACGAACTCGGTCAGGTGCAATATATACCGCACATAGGTACAGTGTGCGATCACTCAGATTGACGGCGACCCAGACTTGTTCCACACAGTTCCACACCTCATCTTTCTATGACTCTTGTCTTGAAATTGGATCGAACTGCCACGTCCAGTAGACTTTCGGCTGTTACTCGAATTTCAGTCGCAGCGAAAGACTTCATACTCACACCCAAACGCTTGAGGGGAGGCCGTTCGGGAATCGAGCCAAGTTTCGGTTAGTGCAATCAAATCATAGCAGTGATCCGATACTGCCAGTCGATAGTCGTCGACGTCAGAATTCATTCCCCCGATATTTTGGTAGTAAATTGTGAGGCCTTGACAACGGCGTTCCACAGCAGGGCCTTTCTTATCGTTTGGAACGTTCGGTCTCGATCGTCTAAAAGTCCGGTTTGTAGAGATAGATCGGGGCTGTCTTGTAGGGGATGGACTGGAAACAACAATCGATTCAGGGAACGAGTTTTCCAAAGAAGCAGTGTACTTGCCTGAAGTAGAGGTCCGGAAGACCCCGTCTCCCAACTCAAACACAGGACCGGGACGGCTGCTGGTCGCTGGCAGGTGGGGTTCGACTGTGTTGAGTGGACTAAGGGCTTCCTTAGAGCTTGCGGCAATTGTGCGTCCCGGTGTCCAGTTTGCAAAACTCAGTCGTTGTTCGCTTAATGGACGTCGATTGCAGGCGCTAGAACACGGAGGATGATTGAGCGGAGATTTGTCGAAAACGAATGCATACTTGCCTGAACGAAGAGGTTGGGAAACCCGCCCACCGAACTCGACCGCAGGGTCAGAACGACTTTGATGGCAGGAAACGGTTAGCAAGACTGGGCCGAGTGGCTTGGGGTCTCCCATAGTGCGGCAGGCAGTGCGTTCTGGGATGACTGATGGCGATGAATCTACGAGGATTCCACTGATGGCGTATCCATGTCCGAAGTTGGTGATAAAACACTTGTTGGCTGATTCGAACCGGAGGCAGGAGTTAATTCGATTCGTGGTGTTGAACCAGATATGCGAGTCTTGGTTGGCGTCCAATATTTATTTGTGTTTACATCCTCAAATTCTCTGAACACGATTCCGTTAGGCCACGAGGCCGGATTTACATCCCGATAGTTTACGTCCATCGCAATTTTGAACGAGATGATGTTCATGGAAGCCAAATCCGCATTTTTTTTCACCAACTGGACAACCTTGGTTGGATCTTCGCGTTGTAAGCAGTCTTTAGCTAGACTCATGACCGCTTCGGATTTAACGCTCGAGTGGATTTTCGAGAGGTAAAGCCAGAACAATTCTTTCGGTGGAGGAACTGTTAGAACAAAGTTTGATGGTAGGATCTTAGTTTCTCCGAGAAGTGGCATGTTGAGTGTTTTTCGCATCGACGTTTCTGCGCAGGTTAACCTTCTGTTAGCCTTGACCTCGACGGAGTAGACGCAGTTACCTTCCTGGAAAGCATCTCCATCTGCTTGCCGTTGTCCGAGACGGCCTGCTTCAGTTCAGGTATTATCTTCCCGTGGTTGTCCTTAATAGAGCAGATTGCGCTGCCAATTGATGACATGACCGTCTTAAAGCGAGCAAAATTCATAAGGTGTGCGCACTGTCTGCACATCCGGAAAAGGTTGCTGCGCTCCTGCATGTTTTTGACAAACGGAGCGTTCAGTTTTGCACAATGAATATGGGTAACTTGATCACAGAAGCCCATGCATGCTATGTGATCGTCATCGGTTTGAACCGGAGTGCAGGCAGTTGCAGCAACAGTAACCATAATTAGGTCCGTAATTGGTCGACTTCACAGATGTTTCTCCAAACTTTCAGAAAATTGACAAGAACACGAGTGACTTTTTCCGGTTTTGTACTGTAGCGAGATTCTAAAATACAGTGTCGAGAATGAAGATGGCGCGTTGTAGAACGATGCAATTGAATTCACCGGTGCCTCTGATCACAACAGCAAACAATAAACCCGCAGTGCGCACAAAATGACCGGAACAAAGAAGCTTTTTCACCAATTTCACAACACAAAATATGCACTATAAAGAGTTTTTCATCGTGAACTTTACTTTGCACAGGTAACTAACGTATTTAATCAGCGGTACATCACAAATACAAACAATTAGCAGCAGTCCATAAATATACAATTTTGCGAACGCGACAGTGCAAAAAATAAACAACATTCACTCGAAAATAAACAAACACGGGAACCCAAACTATCCAAAATCAAGTGTTAAAGTACTCAAAATTAAGTACTCTGTTAGGACTACTATTTTGGATATAATTTTGTTCTCACTGCTAGGTAGTTTTAACTCAACCCTGAAGTATGATTGAAAAAGTAAATTTTACCTAAAGCAAGGTATTTCAAGAGAAGTAAGTTTTCAATGTACGCGAGAGGCGCGTAACTAGCCAAATCGGAGTGTTGGGCTGTCACTTTGTTTTGGCTGAAAATTTTTAAAGGCCATTCAATCAACAATGGTGAAAAGAAATTGCGTTTTTTCGTACCGTTTCTAGTGTTTAGTTTTAAATTGTCTAGTGTCCAATTCAAAATTTAACGCGATTGAGGTGCCTACAAATGATATGGAGCAATTAAAGAAAATTATGGACTCGGGAAGCTACAGAAAATAACCGGTAAGTGTAATTATTTCATTTATTCAAGTGCCTATTTTTAATGTTGTCGCTTTAATATTTTAGACATTCCTGCATTGATGAGTGTGAAGAAACCATCAATTGCAAGTTCAAGGTGTTGGAGGAACACATTAGCAAAAAACAACCATTCCGCTGAAATGACCCCAGACCCCCCGAAGATGTAATGTACTCGAAATTGTAAACAAATACATATCATTTTATTTAAATTTATATTTTCTATTATTGAATTTAGAGAAAGAAAGTTCACTGGAGAAAATTTTCGAAAAATATTTTCAAAAATGAAGACTCAAATTTGGATTATTTTTACTGTCGATTAGTTTTCAACAAACAGTTAATTTCAATCAGAATCGAGTCTTTCCAAAATACTCAAAATTGGATACTTCTTAAAAAACTCAATTATGACTGGTTTTACTTTTGCTGTCAAGATGAGTGAAAATGACTTAATTTTTGGAAAGTTTGGTTTCTCTGTGAAAAGTATGTGTCTCACAATAGGTGTCACCTTTTATCACCACTGGTTTAGTTTAGCTGGGTAATTTTAACAGCGGAATTGATTGTACCGGTTTTGAGTGTATTCTTTTGACAGCTTATCGCTGAAGATAAATAAGCAATCCTGTTTGTTAATATTTATCAGCTACACGCTAAGCTCAGTTTACCCATAATCGCAGAAAAGTGCACATACTCATTTATGGCTAAAGTTGCCTTTACCCATATTTGAGTAAATTTGTATGGGAAAAAATACTCATGTATGGGTAAGTAGTACCGTACCCATAAATGGGTATGTGCACTTTTCGCGATTATGGGTATTCTTCACCCATATTTGGGTAAACTGATCTTAGCGTGTAGGGAAGGCCCATAAATTATGTCACGTGGTATGGGAGGAGGGGGGATTTGGGAAAACGTGACGATCCATGCAAACAAATTTGAAGTTCCATACAAAAAACGTGACAAGGGGGCTTAAGGCAAGTTTCAAAATTACATTTGCAAAAGCTCAGACCATGTCAGATATTCAATAGCATTAAGCAGTTCGGAATGAGTAAGCGTTTTGTTTTTCGTATCTTGAAACGGTTTAAGGAAACTGTAAATGTCCATATTAAACACAAAGGAGGTGCCAGACGAACTGCCAGAACGATCAAATATGTGAGGGAGCGAATAATACGTAATCCGGCCGTACTTGGCCGTGAATTGAGCAGACAATTTCAAATGAACAGGCTCCTCAGACATGATCTGGAATGCAAGCCGTACCAGAAACAACGGGTTCACGGGTTGACGGAGCGTCAAAAGTAAGCCAGGGTGCAAAGAAGCCGAAATCTTTTGGTTCGGCACGGTGGCTGCAAGATTTTATTTTCGGATGAAAGGCTCTTACTCCTTTAGGACAGTCATAATCAAGAAAATGATCGTGTGAATGGCAAAATTCTTGCCAATATTCCAAGAGATAAACTAGCTGTAGAATGTATTGAAAATCATAGTACACAGATAAAAAGAAACACTGAATTTTCTACGTTATCTAATGCACATAAAGGGAATGCTAGATTTGGCAGAAAATAATGGGATATTTCATGTAAATTTAAGCCAGATAACGCCTAAATCTAGCCTGTTGTATGAAAGATTGCAAACAATATCGTTGTTTACGCTCCTTTGGCTATGGAATTACACGAGGGAAATTTTACGTGCTTGTTAAAAATAATTATTTTTTGCTGTGTAGGGGCTCTTTTTTCATAGAACCTACCGTAAAAGCCAACACTGCTCCAGCTCACTCCAGCTCACAAGGCAAGAAGACACACGCGAGGTGCGCGGAAAATTTGCGCGATTTCATCACCAGCAAAGAATGGCCTGCATCCTCACCGGATCTCAACCCACTTGACTACTTTGTTTGCGGTTATATGCTTCATCATATAGGCTCTACGAAAGGGTTTACTTTAGATCGATTCGAGGAATGTTTGGTTGATATTTGGGACCAAATTTCTCAGGAAATCGTGCGTGCCAGCTGCAATGGGCTTAAAAAGCGTTTGCTCAATGTTATCAAGGAAAAGGGTGAGAGATTCGAACTGAATTAATATAGTTTTTTTTTTCTATAACACGTATATTTCAAATGAAAAATAAGCGGTATGATTTGGTTGATTTGTTTTGCTGTCATCCCATTTTGTTTTAGTGACACCTATTGAGAGACACCCTGTAAGCACTTACGATTAACCCGGTTGTTAACCTTACTGGCTAGGTTCAAGTTGTATTGAGAGGCATTTCCCAAAGGTAAGCACTTGAGGAAAGCTTTTTCAGGCATACAAACCATTTGATTACAAGTGTCAATATTGCCGGGCATCAAGTGACCACTCGAAACATAAAACAGCAAAACATTTTACGATACAAAAACAGTTATCGGCTCTTCAAGATCGTGCAAATATGGTATGAACCACAAATTAATAGCCCTAATTTGCGTGAAGAGAACAAATCTCACCGCAATTGGTGAAACATGGCGGTTGGCTTGAAATTTATTCCTCGAATCGATTTTCCCATTTAATGGCCAATATAATTACAGTTACTTACCGGCAGAAGTCGCGAAGCGGAACGAACTTAAATTACACTCATATGATCGAACAAGGATGGGATTCAACTAATTACTGCTAATTCGTGCAATGAGCATAAAATTAATTACCATCCCCTGTTGCAACGTCGTCGCTTTAAGGTAGACTGAAATCTTTCTTCGATTTTTCATGGCAGTAGCCAGAGAGTGAATCGTCATTTGATGATGTTTCATTGTTTCGTTCATCTAAGAGAAGTGCGTTTTAAAACTTTTCACATTACTCAAGAAAATTTACCTCTAAATTCAGCTTCCAGGATCGTGAGCTGTTACTATAAAAAATAGCTTCTAACTCGATGGAATGTAGTTGCACGGACTCCAGCTCCTCAATCAAAAATTGCTCACAACTATACAAACAGTTTTTCCCCTTTATGTGCTGCGAAAATACCTACAAACGAATTTATCGCAATTCACCTTCCGAACGTGCTCAACGTTGCTATTGAAAGTAACAGTGTAGAAAATTTACATACAACGCAACCCAGTTCAGGGAGACCTTATGGCGTTATCGATAATCGCGTCGGTCTTTCAAGCCGCCGGTCAAAGGTTCGATTCCCGATTTAGTCGAAGAATGCTTTCTGCCCGGAAGCATAATCGTATCAATGCACTTGCCAACACTCTATACAATTGCATGCTATTGAATTGTGCAAAGAAGGCCTTCGAAAAAGGACTGTGGAAATGCTGCGAAGAACACTATTTTGAGCGGCAGGCAGCGCCCTGTTAGGCCCTGCAGAGACAAGTAAGAGGAAAGCACCCAGTCCTGATGGTACCGGGATTCTTCGCCTACTTCGACTCTGAAAACATCACAACTTCTCAACACGAATGTTTTCTGAACAGCAACAAATGGATCGAAAAATTGAACCCATCACCGCTTGCATGGACTGATCAATCCTCTTCGCCGAGCGCCGAGGCCCCACCTAACTGACATATTTTAATATGTATGACATGTCGAAGAAGCGAGCGAGCAAAATGGGCGAAAAATTCGTCCTGAAGAATTCTGACGGGTATTGATGGCGAAGGAATAGTTTAATGAGTTTGATATCAACAATCAGGGTTGCTTTCATGAAAAAAATATTAAACCATGAAATATAACAGTGAGGTTTTTTTTTATTCGCGTGTAAAGGATGAGTTTTTTTTGTTGTTGTGAAGGCATGCAGCTGGTGATGAATATTTCAATGCATAATTTTAGCGGTTCGTTCGGTTGTAAGCTTTGTAGACCACGCGTGATGAGAGTCTTTGATAACAAGTCTTTGTTGATTGCTAGAGTCATTCATGCAGCACAAAGATTATTTGTAAGAACGTCTATATACATAAAATTAGGAATGAAAGTGTCTTAAAGTAAGGTAAGAAATATGTATGCAACCATAACACCATTTCGATGGTACAGGGTGTGCCATAAAAAATGCATTTATTTAGAGCTCATCGCGGAAACTTTCTGTCACTGTTTCCACTACTCAAGAATTTGTCGAGAGTCATTACCCTAAAGTATCGTAGTATCTGTTATTGAATAACAAATAGTTATTTTTTAACAAGTTCAGTTATTTATACAGGCTCAATCGAATCAACTTTACAGGTGAGATTTGTCAGAAGCAGAAAACATAACTTCACAGAGCCAAATTTTCATTTTTTAATACATCAGTTATCCAAAATCAAATGTTTAGGAGGAAATATCGATTACTCGCAATCTTCTCGAGGTGAATAGGAAGATCAATTCAAATAAGCCATACCAAATGGGAAATCAGAGTACGTTTTACGTAACAGACATATTTTTATTTTTTATTCGTCTACTTAAAAACATGCAACTTTTGATTTTTATATTTTTGATAAAAAAATACAACAAAATAATTAAAACTAAGCAAGCATTAATAAAACTACACAAAAAAGTTAAACAATTTGCAATCTAACACAAATATTAGTCAAAAACAAATAAATGAGTCCCTGCCCTTCAGATCAGAGAGGGGTATGGGCGCATTCTGCCAGCTTGATCGCGGCAGATTTCATGAGTGAATAGGCTGCTACATAAACGTTCAAAATGGATTCAAAATGAACCAAATGGACAGCTTGTAATGACCACTTAAACATAAACGTGGATAAAGGGCGGGCTCTTTTTTCTGGAGCCATTTTTGTTGGAGATCGAGGACGATCTGGGAGGTTGCTACGCATACCGCGTCCCAGACGTCCCGGTCCTGGCACATCCTCGGGACCAAATTGTCCGGAGATGTGTCGTGACCGCTTACGGCAACCATGCTGGATCTCGCGCCGTCGAAGAGAGGACATGCGAAGAACACATGTTTCGAAGTTTCCTCGACTCCCGCGCACTCGCTGCATGCAAAGGACTGTGCATGCCCATATTTATGCAGGTATTGTCTAAAACCGCCGTGGCCAGCCAATATCTGCGTTAAGTGGAAGTTCGCCTCCCCGTGTCGCCTACCGACCCACCCGGTTTATTCCGGGATTAGTCGGTGGGTCCACCGACCTTTGGTGGAGTTGTTCCATTCCCTTTTCATTTAACCATGAACGCGGCTCTAGTTGTCTTCCGAATACCTCTTGTTCCACGTTGTTCGAAGCACTCTACGTCCTCTTTTATGGCCATGCCTATTGGCATCATCTCCACTAGGACGCAGACCGCGTCGCGTGATACCGTTCGGTAAGCACTAACCACTCTTAGGCACATAAGCCTGTGCGTACTCTCTAGCTTACTTACGTAGCTCTTGGTACTCAAGGCGGTGATTCATGCCGACCCGCCGTACCTAAGTATGGACAGGGCGACACTGGCCAGAGTTTACGCTTACTCCCTTGCACCGCCGAGCTATTCGACATCATCCGGGATAATGCCGATATAGCCATTGAGGCTTTCTTGCAAGCGTAATCGATGTGACTGACAAAGGACAGCTTATCGTCGATCATGATCCTTAGATACCTCAAAGCCTTCTTCGATTTGATTGTGCAGTTACCTGCTCTAATCGTCACGTGTTGCTCCGATTTCCTATTATTCACGTGACCTCAGTCTTATGGTGGGCTAGCTCCAATTGCCTGGAGCTCATCCATCTCTCCACAATGCCAATGGAGTGTGAGGCCGTTAACTCGACCTCTTCGATGGATTCACCACATATCTCTAGGGTGATGTCGTCTGCGAACCCGACTATCTTCACCCCGCTCGGGAACTCAAGCCGCAGTACCTCGTCGTACATCGTGTTCCATAGCACCGGACCCAGGATCGAACCTTGTGGGACGCCTGCGGTGATCTGGACACGTTTCTGGCCTGCCTCTGTATTGTATACCAGTACGCGATTCTGGAAGTAGCTTCCGAGAATCTTGTACAGGTACCCAGGAACCTGTAGGCGCTGGAGCGAGTCGGCGATAGCCACCCAACTGGCGCTATTGAATGCGTTTCTCACGTCAAGGGTGACCACTGCACAGTATCGTACTCCTCGCCTCTTGCGCTGGATTGCCACCTCAGATGTCTTGGTGACGGACAGGATGGCATCCACCGTCGACTTCCCTTTGCGGAAGCCAAACTGATTATTAGACAGACCGCCTATACCCTCCGTGTACGTTGTCAGTATGTTGGGGATTACCCTCTCGAGCACCTTACCCGCTGAATCCAACAGACATATAGGTCTATATGCCGATGGATCTCCTGGTGGCTTCCCTGTCTTTGGTAGCAACACAAGGTTCTGAATTTTCCAGGCGTCCGGGAAGACGCCCTCGTCCAGACACTTTTGCATCACCACCCTGAACATTTCGGGATCCAGCAAGATAGCCGTCTTGATGACCAGGTTCGGAATACCATCAGGTCTCGGCGCTTTGTTCACCTTTAGCGACTTGGCTATCGCAATGAGTTCCTCATTCGTCACCGTTGCCTCGTCGCTGGCCCCCGTTGTGCCGTTATCAAAGCTCACGTGGTCACGAGTGTTCGGCGGAGCCGTCCACCCTTCCGCCGCTATGACAGCGTTAAGGTCTGGGATACTGGAACGCTGGTCATGGGACAAATCTACGGCGGCGGGGGCCATGGACTCGGGTCGTGGTTCGGAAAGAGTCCCCCAACGATCACCTGCAGCAGCTCTGATGAACGCTCGGTTGGAGCCGCCGATCCTCTTGGTTTGGCCATTACTACCCAGTAGGCGTCACCCCACAGGTTCGCATTGGCTTTCTGACACAGACCCTCGAAGCAGGCTCGCTTGCTGGCCTTTATCTCCCTCTTTAGTGCGGCCTTCGCGGCGACTAGCGCCCCTCTACGCTCGATTCTCTCGGCGTCTGACCGCGCTCTTTGCACCCTCCGTCTTGCGTGGAGGCATGTTCTTCGGAGGTCGGCAATCGACTCCGTCCACCAATACACCGGTGATCTTCCATTCCTCGGTTTGACTTCCCTCGGCATGGTCGCATCGCACGCTCGTGTAAGTGTCATAACGAGTCGTTCGCCGCAAGGTTCCTGGGTTTCGCGTAAGTTTCGTTCCCTCTCAAGCGCCTCTTTAAAAGTCTCTACATCAAAGTAGGACGTCCTCCATCTGCGAGCGAATGTAGTGGATGCTCCTCCTTCCAAACCTTGCCTTGTATTGTGGTCGATATAATTACGAATCGCCAAGTGGTCGCTATGGGTGTAGCCAATTGCTATCAGCCACGACTGCTGAATTGCTATATCGATGATCGATTCCTGCTCCGTTTGCTATGGTAGGCACTCTTGGTACGCCACATTGTCTGGGTCTACGTTGAGCTAGCAAGCCTTCAGAAACGATTTGGCACTACGGCATTGGTAGGCGGCTCACGCTACACTCGAGCGCCCAGCGTTGAAGTCCTTGTAGCGAACGGATTCAGGCCAGTTAGCTCCGGTTGTCTCGTTTCTCCATGGTGTTGGATCCTCCTCCAGCCGCTATCCAAGCCCACGTGGAGTGGTCGCTATTGTGATCCCATGGTTGTCTGTGCAAGCAGGAGGCCATGCGAGGGTTGACACGGCCCTTCACGGGGAACCGTGTTCAGAGCCAGATCAGCGTAAGACAGGTATAGGGACATCTGAGCCTACTCCCGCCCGACTTGGCGAGGTCAGTGCGGTGGAGAATGGAACGTACTGGAGGCCTGCCAGGGTTTTAATGGGACAGAGACGACCTGTGCCGCGGGAACCTCGCCATTTCCTACTCGGTGTCACCCGGCAGTACTGGGGAGACGACACAGGCGCCAGCCCGAATACAACGGTACCACTAGTTATTCCTTTCGCAGCCAGTTGCCATAATTGGGGTTTTACTGTCATCCACCCCAATGCGTCGTAGGACGCTCCCTCCGTAGTTCGTTTAGCCGTTAATGGGAGCTTAACGTTTCCAAGGTGCACCGCGGGGAGGCGAACTACATTCACACCTCAATGTAGACCTTCTGTTGGTCAACGGGTACAGTAGCGTCAACAGAACGTTGCACTTTGTGACAGTTATGTCAACCTGCTCCCTGAAAATAAGCCTGCTGTCTATGGTGATACCTAGATAGACAGCTGATTTGGCCCATTCCACCGTTGTGTTGTTTATTCTAATTTTACAATCCTCGGGTGGACCAAGTCTGGGAGAATTTGGAGTATGGGAAAGGATGACTTGGGTCTTCGCCGCGATGATACAGATCTTCTATTCGGTGAAGTAATCTGTAAGCGCTCTTTTTACCCTACCATTGCGGACGACTGCGCGAACAACGACAGAGATCCATTTTCAAGGAGCGGGGGTATGTCCGAGGTGAATAGGTTGAACAGAAGTGGACCTAGTATACTTCCCTGTGGAACACCGGCGGAGATCTCTTGCTCATCGGATACTGCACCATGTAGGGAAACACGGAATGTCCTGTCCGACAGATAATTTCTAATTATCTTCACCAGGAAAATAGGAAGATCTTTTTAGCTTATACAATAGGCCATCTTGCCACGCGGTATCGAAGGCCTTCTCGATATCGAGAAGTGCCATGGCAGATGATTTCGCAACAGACTTGTTTCGCCTGAGGATGTTGGTTACTCGGTTAAGTTGGTGCACTGTTAAGCGACCACGTCGGAATCCGAATTGCACGTCGAGCAAGATGTTAAGCTCATCGGCAGACGAGGGAAGCCGACGGTGGATCGCTGTCTCAAAAAGCTTGGTTAATCCTGAGAGAAGGCTGATGGGCCTATAGCTCTTGGAACAAGAAGGATCTTTCCCAGGTTTCTGGATGGAAATGACTTTAGCTGACTTCCAACCCGAGGGAAGGTAGCTAAGTCGTAGGCATTGGTTGAAAATCAACGCCAGATAAGCGTATAACTGAGGGCTCAATTGCTTGAGCTCCAAGTTCATAATACTGTCGAAACATGGGGCCTTCATGTTCTTTGAGCCTTTGATATAAGTCAACAATTCAGTCAGCTGAGATCTCCAACTCCGCTGTGAAGTCGTTGGGGCTTATATGGATGTTAGTAAAAAGCGCGCTAACGGCAGCTTCGTGTGGACTGACATTGTTTTGTACGAGATTGTGGGAGTTGACGAAGGCTTGACTTATCTCAGCACCCTTTTCTGCAGGAGTTATAAGCGATCCTTGGAGTCATTGCTGTCTAGTGGGATCAACGGTAAAATGGGCCTTGGCTTAGTTAACAATTTTTTTGTCAACTTCCAGAACGGCGTTGCACAATCTCGGAGAGAAGGGATCTTGTCGGAAAAATTGTTATTCTTAAGGTCCACCATTCTAGCCCTAATAATTTTCGTAACTCGATTACAGTGACTTTTTAGCGTTGGCAAACCAGTTCGCTTGTATTGCCTTCGAATGGCGTTGCGCAATTGTATTAGTTCTTTAGTGGGTCTATCAATGGGTACAGAGTTGCTCACCTGATCAATCACCGGTACATGTTGCTCCCGGGCCTGGGAGATCGCTTGCTCGATGCTCTGCAGCTGCCGTTCGATGTCATCAACCGACTCGAGGTGCCTGTCGAAATCGATGTTGTCGTCAACGTGTTGTCGGAACCTCTCCCAACTGGCGCGATGGCAGTTCCGTCTGGTGATACGATGTCGGTTGACCGAGGAGCCAACTTCGGCCACCACTGGATAGTGGTCCGAGCTGAGCTCCTGGTGCACGACCGGCTGGGTGATGTTGTTACCCATGTTGGTGAGGAAGATGGCGATTGTTGAGTGGGCCCCAGATCTGCTCAGTCTGGTGGGAGCATCTGGATCCAGGATGGTGTAATGGCCCTCTTCCAGGTCTTCCTGCAGAATTATTCCGTTCCGGTTGCGCCAGGTGTTCCCCAGGTTTCGTGTTTCGTCATTTAAGCCGCCGGCGATGATAAATTGCCCCTGCCTCCGAGTTTTGAGTCGTTTCGCAGACCATTGTTATTCCATTGGCGGTGCTTGCTTGCTTGGAGCAATAGGCCGCGATGATGGTGATAGGTCCGACGGCAGCTTCGACCTCGACTCCGATGGCTTCGATAAACTGCAGTTGAAAACTCGGAAGCATGATGGCAGTTGATGTTGTAGCGCAGGGCGATCGCAACTCCTCCCCCACTCAGCGCCGCTACAATCAAGTCGCACAATCCGGTATCCTGGGATGAAAACGGTGAGGTCCTGCTTGAGATGTGTCTCGGTGACGATGGCGATGTCGTTGGCAATCCTGTTAAGGAAGTCACCGAGCTCAACAGTTTTGTTCCGGATGGAACAAGCATTCCAATTGAGGTTGCTGATGGTGTGATTATGGTCCATGTTTGAAAATAAATTTCATCGTCACGGATGTGGCGGCTTTTATCTGTTCTTCCTTCGAACGGCAGGAACGTAAAGTTTTTGAACGAATGATCGAGCCATTTGCTCCGAGTCGTAGAATTTTCCATCGGCGGGTGGTTGCATGGAGGTACTGCAACTCGGATTGCGCCAGTCTGGATTCTCCTTGTTCATCGGAGATGGCGGACGGCGTTGACCAAGCCGGGACTTAAAGGCGCACCTTCGTCCATCAGGGGCACAATCCTGGTGGCGTATGCTCCAGGACACTTGCCACACCACTGTGGCGGTTTCGGATTCCGTGGCCACAACGAGAAAAAACAAACTTCGAATCGATAGAGCGAAAAACACGACCGAACGTGTCGCTTGATTAAACAGGAATGATGAAAAACGTACAATACTAGGAGTTTCGCTTTTAGAGGCAGAATGTTGTTATTATGATGTAAAACTAAGGACTTCTGGTTGCTATGGTTGCAAGGTCCTTACTATCAAAGAATCAATTGACTGTTGTGATTGCTTTATTCAACAAGACTCAAGCAAAACCAAAGTTACGCTATCCGGTCATAAGGTCTGGTTTATGGCGTAACTGGAAGGGTACTCTATGGCAACACTGCCGCGAGATGATTGAAATTTGTCTATTGAAGATGTGACATTTAGTTCGGAAACTCTGCCTGTGTAGCACGCATAATTCAGAGAGAATAAAAGCCGATACTTGTCAACCAAGAGCCGCGTTTATTTAAATCCTAGTTCTTCTTTTGTGGATCTCCGTGATTTCATTCTCCGATTTCGTAGCATACATAGCTATAGAACAATTGCATAGCACGATCCTGAAATTGGAAACGTTTAAAAGTTTAATGAATTGACAATTTTGCAGCATTGTTTTGTAGTTCGTCATGGTTATTTATGAAATGAGTGCTTGGACTGCTGTCGAGTTATTAGTACGAGACACTGAAGAAGTCTGCACATTGTAGACAAAATACGCGTATCTGTCAAAGATAAGCAAAGGTAGTTGGAATTAAATGGAAAATACTAATTTTTCTTCTCATTTCTAGTTACGTCCTACTAATCCTAACGCCAAATATAATGTCTACAATGGTCAACTTGATCCAACTGTTTCTCACCAAACACGATTATATTATCCATATTAACACAAACCGTGCTGCATCAATATTGGGACACTTAATCTCTAAATCCGGACACTTTCCGAAGTTTTATATTGGAGTCTACCATGCAGAGTTATCAACACTTGAATTTTAACATTAGTTAATGTCGCCTTTAGCAACCGCTCCACGTGTTTTAAACGTTGGAACAATGCACGAGTACTTTCTTAAAAGAAAAATGTCCAGTTTAAAGACTGTCCGGATATCGATGAAGCACAGGATCGAAGCTCAGCTGGTTTCCCCTCTCGCAATATAATTCCTGTTTTGATACTTTCTTCTCGTTACATACCCTCTTTCTATCATTTCGATCGTTCATTTCTCTGCCTCTATGTACAAAGCATTATTTCCTACCTTGATTCATTCTTCTTCGTAGTTCAGAAAACAGAGATCTGAAAACATTGTAAACATTAATGATTATTGCCCCGTCCGGTTGCTTCGATCGCAACTATGTGGTTCGGCTGCGATGACTCGGTCTAGCTTCTCTTCTTTCGTCGTCATCGTCATTGAAATCATATGATTTCACCGTTCCCCGCTGTTGAGGCGTTTAGCCCAGTTCAAGTTCGTCACCACTCCCTGCCCTGCCCTAGTGCAGCTGCACGTTCTGTTGTTATGATTGCTGCTAAACGCACGCTCCGACGCTGTTTTGGCACACATGGCATGTGCTCTAGCCGCGGTCGAGTCCAGTTGGCCTCAACCATTACAATACAATGGTGGTGGTGTCTGTAAGTTGTATGTATATGTATATGATAATTGCCGATTTGTGTAAATAGAGCTTCTCAGTGTTCCGCTTTGTGTGTGCTGCTGGGTTGAGGAGATATAGAAGATGGCTATGTGTACAGCTAGCACTTCCCTGCGTCTTCGGTGTTAATGGCCCTGGGGTATGGTTTGTTTTGGTTTCTATGCCCATTTTTCTCTATTACGCAGTTAGAAAGATAATGTTTACAAACGGTTGCTGTTCGATTGGATCGAGGAATTGAAAATTTTCATTTCCAGGGAGTTTTGTTGCTAAGCTAAGTCAGGATATGAACATTTTCTTTTTGCTGTTATTTTTCTATTTGAAGAGGAACAGCAGTCAGAATTAGACAGTCTAAAATGCTGTAATGGACGAGACCCACTTGGGTTATTTTTTTTCTCTAACAATTTGTCAAGGAATTTTGAAAACCCTGACAACTCATAAGCTTTATAAAACTTCCATGAAATGATCGCTTAAGCAAACACTTATATATTTTAATGTTCCTTTAAGTAATTAATATGAAAATCAGAGGTTGATTATTTGAGAATCTCGTTATAAAATCATGTATTTTTTATGTCAACAGACCGGAGGGATCCACCTTAAACTGAAATGTTTATCCGTCAACTGCTTTTGAAAATATCGCTGTAACATGTTCTGGCGAATACGGATCATTTGTCTACACTGTATCAAAAATTGTCCATACAGCAGCTACTCTGATATAAAATAAGTGATAAAACATATTTAGTCAATCAACAAAGGTGTCATATTTATTTCATTACACAAACCAATATCTCCACTCTTCCATGAGAACTTCCTTTTCTGAATTGTATGTTCTCGGATCTTCCGTTCCAGATAATCCCACAAATTCTCTATGGGGACCAGACCTCAAGGTGATTGGGGAGGATGTGGAAGCGTCGATTTGACATTGTAGAGCAGCCATTCCTTCACAAGCTTCGAGGAATGCTTTGGGTCGTTATCTTGGACGAAGTAGAAATTAGATTTGTGACCCAATTTCATCGCACTGTCCTTCAGATTGCTCTTGTCCGTGAATAGAACGCTCTGCCAGAACTCTTCTGGCTCGAACACGTTCGTTTGGGCGTATTCAAGCCGCTTTTTCATATTTTTGGCAAATATGAACGGCTTCTTCCGAGCAACGCCACCTCGGTAACCTTTATTGCGAGAGCATTCCTTACTCTTTGGGGGTTAACTTTGATATTGGCGTACTTCGACAGACTGTCAGAAAGTTTGGGAGCACTCAACCTAGAATTTTGTTTAATTTCCCGCAAAAGCATGCGATGGTGACGAGTTGTCAACTTTGGCTTACGGACTCTTCCTGGAGTCGCCTCTAGAAATTGTGTTCGCTGGTAGTTCTGAAGCACATCCTGAACCGATGATCGTGGGCGGTATACTATGCCTGCAATTTCGAACAAGCTTTCACCATCATTCTTCTGGAGAATAATAAGTTTCCGAACTTCTATCGGAATTTTTCGGTGAGAAGCGGCTGTTTTCCACAAATACTCAAAATACTAAAATATGTGAATTTTACCTTTTCTGCTATTGTAAGCAGTGGTTAGTTTTTCTCTGTAATGAAACGCGTGCTTTTGCTTTTTGACAGATTGACGTACATTTGTTTATTCGACTTGTTTGAAATAAGGACGTGAGTGTTCGGACAATTTTTTGACATCATTTTTTAGGTATATGTTGTTTTTATCTGATAGAGATGTATTTATGATCACTTGAATGACTGTGAGACGAAAAGGATACATTTTTACAGTAAATGAAACACAAACACTTCCAAAGGGTCTCAGTTTTAATTTTTCTTTCGACGATACAACATTTCAGTCAGTGCTGTACGGACAATTTATTAATACAGTGTATAGTCAGTCTGAATTGTTTTTGTATAGTTTGTGAAGACCCATTTAATAAAGCTTATAAATACTTCATAAGCATTCATTAAGGTGAAACTCCCTTGAATCCTTAGTATTCAACATGCATGTAGTAGTGCGAACACTTTTTTGCTCTCATATGATAGTATCATGAATAGTGCATGAATAGTGCATCATGAAGAAAACGGTCATGGTTGCCAGTAATTTTAATTTTTCTTTGTGGATTCCCTACAATATTCGCATCTTTAAAAAAAGCATAAAGCCTCAAAATAAGAATCCTTTTTAAAGGTTAAGGGAGTCTGGGGCATAATTAGCAAGCTATTAAGCCATAACTATTAAGCCATCCAATACAAATATTGGTGAATTTTAAACGTCAGTTCTTATTTCAATCATAAACTATCTGAGTGTTTGAGTAGAAACATAAAATGTATTAAATACGTTTGAAATTATGCATCTGAGATAATAAATGGGATTTTGGCAGTTTGAAAACCGATTCCAGAGACCCTTTTACGTCATACTGAACTCTGACAACCAACGACAGCTCATGTTATACAACATAATTCGATTGCCACATTGTTATTAAGTTTTTCACACGAATCCAGTTGAATGTTGTTTACTCGTAATAATGATCACTTATTTTGAAACACTTTGAAGTTACTTGGGTACGTACCACAAACACAAAGAGATATTATGTTATTTTGTGATGTTAATAAAAATGAATAGATTTGGTTTACTTAACTTTATTTCAATGTGGAGTTTTGGTAAGTTAATGTATGTGTTTACTCTATGTTTTAATAGAAATTTCATCATGTTTCACTTTTTTAAGCACGTATGCTTCAAAAAATAATTGTACTTTTTTTCAATTTTGGTTTTAAATTACGATTCATAAAAAAATAACTTCATGCATAGCACTGGTTATTATTGCACTGGTTGCCAGAACTTTGAGAACACAGGGTGTGATGTTGATTCCTGCTATCAATTTCCAGCATATTTTCGCAGTTTTTCAAAATGTCACAATATGGATTCGGTGCAGTCATTTTGAATGAATCAATACGTGTAGAAAATGATGAATTTAACTGATCATCAACCCCCATGACAGTGTCAGTAGTTCGGTTGGTTACTTTATTTTCCCGAAATTTATCTAGAAGAAACACATCAATCGAAGATATCGGCACTATAATAATTGGAACTAAATTGTTATTTGAGGATTCATATATTTTTGGGATTTAAATGAACAAACATGTTGTTTAAAAATTTAGATATCAACTTGTAACAAAATTTAACAAAATTAAGCTGACAAGATATTGAAACTGCACTTCAAAAGATTTTTTTACTCATCGGAAATTTGTATAGTTCATGAAAGGTTATGTAAGAAGCATACATATATGAAAATTGTTTAAGTAAAATATCTTAAATATATTCAGCATTGATATTTCTGGAAATTTATAAGGCTCAACTTTAAAAATAATCGTGTACGCTCACCCTAGACTACCTCATATTTTTTCAAAATTTTACAGCTTACTTCCATAGAATTTGATTCGAGGAAAATAATTTATGGAGCATTTATCAAAATTTGCCTTGAATGCGTTGAAAAATGCTAGTTGAATTTCAATTTTCTCACCACTCATTTTTTGGCATTCAAATTAGACCTCTTTTGTAACTCCTTGCTCTTAGAAAAAAAACTCAAAAAAAAACCTTTGTGAATTTACAGTAAATACCTACAATTATTTAACTGGGAAACTAGGTAGACTTGATCCCTGTCGAGACTTTTTTCCCGCGTTTTTTTTTTAATCTAGAACAGATAATGTATTTTCAATTACTCGAACGATTTGTCTTTATACAGAGTATTATTATGGTGAAATTTGCTTCAGATTGCGATAAAAAAAATATAAGAACAATATGTTTAGTTTGAGAACCTTAGACATTTTTTAAATATTTTTAAGATCCCCAATAACTTTTTAAACATATGACCAAAATTGCACCAAAATTTCACTGCTGAAGACTGTGAATATTTAGAGTCAACTGAAACCATTTAATGTGACATCCGTTCCAAGAAATTCAATTGATATTCCCAAATAGTGTCTCCTTACAGAACAACAGCTGCGCTAACCCAGATTCCCGGAAACCAGATGCACTCAATTGGTTTTTGCATATAATTTTCATAAAGCGAATGAGATTATGCATCCAACAGTGCTTAAAAAATTGCAATCGGTCAATAATTGCCAGAGTTACAATTTTTTTACTTCGTTAATCAAAACTTTTATCAGTCCAGCACACTCGCGCAAACAGTTGCTGACAATACTTTGCTCTGCTACGCTACGCACAGCTGAGTGTAAATTAGAAAAAAGCAAAACGCGCAGCTTTGAGACCGGCTGCTGAATTTTTGCACCATTCTCATTAATTAAACAGATTTTTCGTCCACTGTTTTCAAGAGCGTGATGATAATTAATCTTTCAGTGAAAGTAAATAGTGTTCAGGTGGCTACGAGAAGTGGAAATATAGTTTTTTGTGAGAAAGTAATAGGCAGATCCTGGCTTTTAAAAGGTAAACAAAGACGACGAAAAATTACCTGCTCTGTGGAAATGAGCACTAGTTGACAAATTCAGAGTGTTTTCAGTGAAATAAACAGTGTGAACTGATTAAATATTGTGTTCTGCTGTCCTATTAGCAGTATGGCAATGATTCACTGCAGGTAAGTGGATTCATTTGGCATATTTTGTTGAGCAAACCCAAAGTGTGCATGTGTGTATGAGGAAGCCATCGCTCCTGCCATAAAGGGATTCCATCGTGTATGTCCTTAACGTAGCATTAAGTCGGATGAGATAAACGTCAAGATTTATTCCATTGTATACGTTACCAATAGTTATTCACTACAATGTACATACTCTATTTTCTATGACTTATTCAACTTGACCAAATTGGGAAGCGACACAAATATCAAAACCTCCTGCCACGGAGAGTCGACTTGACATATCGTTGTGCTCTAGTTCACTATCATTAGATTGTCTGTGGAAGGTAATCAATGATCGCCGTCGTAGTGATCACCTACCGATTATTATCTCAATCAAAAAAAGTTGTCGAAAAACAGACCATTTTCCTCACGACCTCACGAGGAATATTGATTGGCAAAATTTTGCATCGGTGGTAACCCTTGGTATCGATTCTACCGATCCTCTTCCACCATTGGATGAGTATCGTTTCCTTTCCGAATTGATGTACAAAAGTGCATTAGAAGCTTAGAAACGACGTGTTCCAAGTGGACCCCTCAAAAGAAGACCCGCCACCCCTGGATAGTATGACGAATGCATTGAGATAAATCTGGAGAAATCCGAAACGTTTATAGTTTATCGTAGACATGGAATATGTGAGCTTTTTGATTACTTATCTTGAAAAAAGCTTCAAACTTACTCAAAGCAAAGAACCGCAATTACTGGCGCTCGTTTGTAGAGGGACTGTCTAGAGAAACGTCGATGACAACGCTTTGGAGAAAGGCTCGTTACATGCGAAACCGCTCAACCTCCAATGAGAGTGAAGAATACTCCATGCAGTGGATATTCGATTTCGCTTAAAAGGTTTGTCCAGGCTCTGTCCCAACACAACCGAATTTACGGGATACCACCCGAAGTAACGGTTCTCTGGACGAACCATTCACAATGTTAAAATTTTCAAGGGCACTTCTTTCATTCAAGCTCCGGAAAGTGATATGCTTAAATTAAATCTTCTAAAAATTCTCCCCGATATCGCTAAAAAACGATAACACCCTAATGCAATAAAACATAGTTCCACCCGCACGGAGACAGTTTAAAGTAATACCTATTCAAAAGCTTGGGAAACCAGCGTCTAGTTACAATTTTTCAAAAGTGAAGGTAGGCAGATCTTGAAATAACAGGTCTTGTTTATTTGAAGAACAGTTTGAGAGTGATTGATTGGAAAAATCACAATCTTAGTAACGAAGGGGTAGCTGGGGAAGCCTACTGTTCACTCCCCCTCTCAATCGTTTAGTCCAAGGGAACGTCGCAGATCTCGGAAACGGGAAGTATCTAACGCCTTAGTGAACAGATCCGCAAGTTGGTGTTGTCCTGGGTGCTCACCGGCTCGATTTGCAGTCGTCCTGCTTCCACGTGGTCACGGATAAAATTATGCTTGGCATCGATATCCTTGCTGCGTTTCGTCTCACGGTTCTTGGCCATACCGATGCAGCCACGGTTGTCCTCGTAGATTATTACGGGCCTCACCTTCAGGTCTCCGAGGATGCCAGTCAACCATATCGCTTCGGATGTTGTTCCGAAGACCTTGAACAAGAAGTCATTAACGGATTTTCGGTCCTCGGTATCCGCTGTCCAGTCAGCGTATGCAAATCCCACCAGCGGTTCCCCTGGCGTGCATTTTGTGTACAGGCAGTAGTCGTGGGACGACCGAGTTAATCCCATCTTCAGCAACTACCCATTCAGCAGCTCGTTCCAGTAGCGGGAAGACTGATTTAGTCCGTACAGGGACTTCTGTAGTTTGCACACCATGCCTAGATTCGTTTCTAAGCGGTCCGGCACCGCCATATAAATGTCCTCCTTTAGGTCACCATGAAAGAACGCCGTTTTAACGTTCATCTGGTGGAACAGGAAACGATGATGCACGCCGACAGCCAAGACAGTACGGATGGCGATCAATTTCGCAACAGGAGCGTAGGTTTCTTCAAATCGATGCCTTGTAGCTGCAGGTACCCTTTCACCACCAAACGAGCCTTGTGGCGTCCTTCCTTGCCGTTGCTATCCTCCTTCACACAAAACACCCATTTCGACAGCGTTGTAATTTCCATACCTTCAGCCAACGGGTACGGTCGTCTCGGCCTCCGATATCATTGTAGCAGTTGGGGACATCTGTAATACACGGACCGGCAGAAACAGCTCCGTAACTAGTAAAGAAATTGAGAAACTTACCGGGGAGCTTGCGTTCCCGTTCGCTGCGTCTCAGTAACGGTTGACCCTCATCCTCGGATTCGTGCTGTTCTAGTTGCAAAGGGAGCGCTCCGGTGTTGGTGGAGCCTACAGTCTCGTCAGTCGCGATGGGATCTTGAACAGCATCCGATTCGATTTTCTCGGAAGGTTGGGGTTGCCATCCTCAGCATCGAGATCACCTTCCTTCTGTTGCTCGGAAGGGAAACACACCACTAGCGGAGAATCCTTCTTCTCAGGACATTTCTGGTACGGAAAGCAATTTTCGTCGAACTTCACATCACGAGCAATGATGATCTCCCTCGCTGCACGATCCCACAATCGGTAGCCATTTGGTGCATATCCAACCATCACGGCCTCCCGACTCTTCGCATCGAGCTTCTTGTGCTGCTGATCTGGTATACAGGCGTAGGCTTTACACCCGAACACACGAAGTTTCTTCAAGCACGGTTTGGTCCCATACCAGGATTCAGCAGGGGTTACCGTCTTGGGCAGGGCTGCCGTCGGGCTCCGATTGATTGGGTAGACGGCGGTAAGGACTGCTTCGGGCCTCATAATCTTGGGAATGCTCGGCTCGACCAGCATGGAGCGGACCTTTTCGACCACAATTCGGTTGACCCTTTCCGCAACGCCATTCTACTGTGGCGTGTATGCCATCGTCAGTTCGACTTGGATGCCCTTTCTAGAATAGAAATCTTTTGCGCATTTGAGCCATACCGTCCGAAAATTTTAACTTCGCTGTCGCCATGGTTTCATATTCTTGGAACATGCTGAAGACCTCGGACTTCCTCCGCATCATGTACAGCACCGCAAAGTGGGTATAGTATTCGATGAAGCTCACGAAGTACCGGGATCCGTCCCAAGCAGGGGGGTCGATGGAACTACACACATCCGAGTGGATCCTTTCCAGGGGCCTGGTCGCTCGATCACGGGATCCGCTGAAAGGGTCGCGGCATTGCTTCCCTTGCACACAAGCGTCGCAGAAACTCAGCTTGCCTCCACGAAATTCAGCACCAGTCACCAGGTTATTCAATGCCATCGCCTTCATTCCTTGTTCGCTTAAATGTCCAAGCCGCCGGTGCCAGAGCTCATCTGTCTCCGACATGCACAAGTTCACGGTTGGGCGTTCCAGGTTAATCTCCAGCTCGTACAGTCCGCCCCTCAGTTGTGCGGTGGCGATAACTTTCCCGTCCTTCTTCAATATTGCGACCTTGTCGACGAAGTTTACCTGCACGCCGGGCGTGGCGAGCTTCTTCAAGGATATCAAATTGTCGCGTAACCCCGGGATGTACAATACTTCCTTCATGTGCAACGGGAATTGTTTGTTGCTGTTGTCATGGAGCTCACCGACCGTTTACGCAAGAAGAGATTGGCCTTCCTTGGCCACGTTAATAACAATCGGCTGGTTCAGCTTCCGCACCACCGAAAGCGCTTCGCTGTCGTTGGTGAGGTGGTCACTGATCCCGAATCGAGCTTGAAGACGATCTTGCCACTCTTCGACTTGATGTTGCCCCAGCTCGCCACAAAACTTACCCTTTTCCGCTGATTTGCCGCCGCGTTAGCTTCACCACCGGATTTCTGCCGACAGTCCTTCTTAAGGAGGCCACGTTTGCAACACTTATGGCACTTACCAAGGAACTTGAAGGGTTTATTCGTTTTGTCGCCGGAAAACGCAACCCCTTGCCAACTCCTCCATTTCGCTCTTGAAGTTTCAAATCTTCAGCTAATAGCCGCTGCTTCACGACTTCCACCTTCAGGTCTTGCTCCGGAACGTTTTCCATGGCCCTTACCAGAGGTTCATACGAATCTGGCAGCGTCTGGAACAGCAGTGCCACCAGGTCAGCATCGTCAACCTTGGCACCATCCATTTTCATCTGCCGGACCAAATCGTCGAACGCCAGTAGATGAGGTCTCATCGGATTGCCTTCGTTCAGCTTCAGCCGGTTGAGCTGCTTCCAGGTGTTGCGGACCAGGTGTTGCGATCCGATCGACTTGGTTGCAAACGTCGCTTCGAGGGCTGCCCACATTTCCTTGACCGTCGACTTCTCCCGAATGACCTCCAAACATTCGTTGGCCAGGGAACTTACTATTAACGCCTTCGCCTTCTGGTCCGCTTCTTTGAACTTGACCTTCTCCGCCGCGACTTATGGGGCATTCTCCGTCAGATTCTTCAAAACGCCGACCGATTCCAGGTGCATCTTCACCCTGAAGCTCTAATGTTGGAAATCTGGTCCGCCCTTGCTCTGAGGAATTCCGCCTGCAGTATTCGCCATGGTGCCCATTACCTTTTTATAAGTTAAGGTAGGCAGAGCTTGAAATATTAGGTCTTGCTTATTTGAAGAACTGTTTGAGACTGATAGTTTGGAAAAACAACAATCTTAGTAACTAAGGGGTAGCTAGGAAGCCTACGGCGATTGCCTCGTTCGCGACTGACGAGAGAGAAGTATTTGCATGGGTTCGAACCAGCAGTTGGGAACCGGAAGCGAGGACGATGAACTTACCCCGGCGCAAATCAACAGTAAAACAAGTGCAAGGCAAACAGATTCTCAAAGTTCCCAGTGGTAGCAGGCTAGCACAGTTTGTTCCTGGTTGATGAGAAACCAACCAAGGACCTAACATCTGTGTCGGAAACACAAGTCACAGAGAAACCAATGGAATGGAGTTAAAACAATCAACAATTAGTGAGACTGATG